>VWYK01098837.1:20975-32740 GCA_013399775.1 Semnornis frantzii
TGGGGGGGTGGCAGGAGGATGGGGCCAGGCTCTCTGCAGTGCTGCCCTGTGGCACAAACGTCAGAAGCTCTACTTAAACGTGAGGAGGAGCTTGGAACTGAACCAGATTGCTGCTGAGGTCGGAAGAGACCTTTGAGGTCACCAAGCCCAACCACCTGCCTAGAGCTCACCATCCCACCCCTGCCAAACCACATCCATGCATCTTTTAAACACCNCCCACGGGCTGGGCTGCAGCTCGGCCCATCGCTGGAGGAGCCCCAGGAGGATCAGTGCCCACCAGTGGCACACGGGTGGGTGGCAAGAGGATGGGGCCANCAAACTGTCAGGAGGGTTGTGGAGCTTCCATCTCTGCACTCACTCAGAACCTACCTGGACATCATGATCCTGTGCAGCCTGCTCCAGGGCACCCTGCTCTGGCAAGGGGGTTGGGACTTGATGGTCTCCAGAGGTCCCTTCCAACCCCTACCACCCTGTGATTGTCCCCAGGGTCAGCAGCCTTATGAACTCTGCAGCCTGCCAAAGCATCTCTGCCCTGGAAACAAAGCCCCAAGAACCTCTTCCCAACTTGGTTCAAGATCCTTTGGTCTAGCAGTAGGTGCTCAGCTCCAAAGGGGCTGTTTGCACTGTTGGGACCTCTCATGCAACCATGCCCCCTCCTGCCCCCCCAGCCCCTTGGGCTCTAAGGTCACAGAATCACAGAATGCATCAGGTTGGAAGGGACCCCCCAAAAGTCATCCTGTCCATTGTAGAATCAGAGAGTGTCAGGGGCTGGAGGGGACCTCCAAAGCTCAGCCAGAGCAGGTCACACAGGAACACATCCAGGCAGGGTTTGAATATCTCCAGTGAGGGAGACTCCACAGCCCCCCTGGGCAGCCTGTGCCAGGGCTCTGTCACCCTCACAGGGAAAAAATTCCTCCTCATGTTTAAATGAAACTTCCTCTGTCTCAGCTTCCACCCAGTGCCCCTTGTGCTGGCACTGGGCATCACCCAGCAGAGCCTGGCTGCAGCCTCCTGGCACTCACCCTGCACATCTTCATCCCCATTGCTGAGGTCCCCTCTCAGTCTCCTCTCCCAGCAGCACAGCTCCAGCTCCCTCAAGCTCTGCCCCTACCAGAGCTGTTCCATTCCCTTCAGCATCTCTGTGGCTCTGTGCTGGACTCTCTCCAGCAGTTTTGTGTCCCTCTTGAGCTGGGGGCCCAGATCTGGACGCAGGACTCCAGATTGGCCTCAGCAGGGCAGAGGGGCAGGAGGTCTTCTCTCAACTTACCTGCCACAGCCCTTCTAATCCACCCCAGACTGGCATTGCCCCTCCTGCCCAACAGAGCACATTGCTGGCTCATGGGCACCCTCCCATCCACCAGGACCCCCAAATCCTTTCCACCTTCACTGCCTTCCAACAGCTCAGTCCCCAGCCTACACAATGCCTGGGGTTGTTCTTTTCCCGGGAGTCAGACTCTGCCCTTGTCCTTGTTGAATTCCATTCATTTTCTCCGTGCCCAGTCCTCCAGCCTGTCCCAGTCTCGCTGAATGCCAGCACAGCCTCCTGCTGTGGCAGCCACTGCACCCAGCTTGGTGCCATCAGCAGACTTGCTGACAGTGCCCTCTGTGCCCTCACCCAGGTCATTGATGAATACATTGAACAGAACTGGTCCCAGCACTGACCCCTGTGGGACCTCACTAGTCACAGCCTCCTGCTAGACTCCCTCCCACTGACCACAACTCTGTGGCTTCTTCCCTTCACCCAGTTCCCAATCCAGCTCCACTACCTGATCACCCTGCCCAACCCTTCCTGCAGCAAGGTTGCTCAGGGCCCCATCAAGTCTGACCACAAAGGTCCCTCCTGTAGGATGTAGCCATTCCAAGCTCCCCCGCAGGTCCCTGGGTGGGGGGCACCGCCAGGCACAGAGCCCACCCCCCAGCACTAACAGCCCCTGTCTTTGGGCAGAATGTAACTGCAACCAGATCGGCTCCCTGCACGACCGCTGCAACGAGACTGGCTACTGTGAGTGCAGAGAGGGAGCCACGGGGCCCAAGTGTGATGATTGCTTGCCCAACTACTACTGGAGACAGGGCTGCTTCCGTGAGTACCCAGCCGGGGGCACAGCTGTGGGCATCAAGTGGGGTCAGGCAGGATGGGCACCTTCGGCGGCACCTGGAGAAGAGCCTTTGGAGAGTCTCTTTGAGGAGACCTTGGAGTGGCCTTCCAGGATCTGAAGGGCTGGGGAGGGACTATTGACAAGGTCTGGGAATGGCAGGAGGAGGAGAAATGGGTTTGAACTGGCAGAGGGGAGATTGAAACTGGATGTTAGGGAGGAGTTCTTTGCAGTGAGGGTGATGAGACACTTGAACAGTGAAGGTGGTGAGACACTGGCACAGGTTGCCCAGGGAGGTTGTGGAGCACAGAAGCACAGAATGTGATCAAAGATCACATTCTGAGCTTCTGTGCTCCACAACCTCCCTGGAGGTGTTCAGGACCAGGTTGGATGAGTCCTTGAGCAACCTGTTCTAGTGGGAGGTGTCCCTGCCTATGGTGAAGGGGGGGTGGAATTGGATGAGCTTTCAGGTCCCCTTCCAACCTAAACCACTCTCTATGATTCTTGGGTGCTGAGGTGAGCAGATTGCAGCTGTTCCTCCCTGACCCGAGCTGCCTTTGGCAGCGTTGCCCCCCTGCCAGCTCTGCAGCCTCCCCCATGCTCGTCTGGCATTGGGACTGTTTTAGAGCACTGAAGTTTGGGCACTGCAACCCCTTGGAGCTGGAGGAGGAAGGCAAAGGCTTCTGCTTTCTGCTGCAGCCCCCAGACTAACCTCCACGTCCTGCCCTCCCTCCTACCTCACAGCCAACGTCTGTGACGAGGAGCTGCTGCTCTGCCAGAACGGGGGCACCTGCTACCAGAACCAGCGCTGCATCTGCCCCGTGGGCTTCAAGGGGGTCCTGTGCCAGCAGTCCCGCTGCGAGGCCGACAAGAAGGACTGCGACGGTGCCCACGCTGCCCGCGGCAGCCCTGGCGCCCTCCTCCTGGCGGTGCTCAGCCTCCAGCTGCGTGCCTGGGCAGACCTCTGAAGCCAGGGAGCGGGAGCCCAGCCCAGGCGCATCGCCCGAGGGACCCCGGGGAGGGCGAGGGCACGGTCGGTGGCTCTCTCCCCACCATCCCCTCCTCCGCCTGCCTTCACGCTAGGACTTGCACAGCGTCTTTCGGGCCACTTCCCAAGCAGAGAGGTGAGCAGAAAGCAGGGGCCGACTGCTGCCCAGGAAGCCATCCTTGGTGGCAGCTGAGGTGGCCGCAGCGCAGAGCTGGCTGCCGAGCAGCAGCATGGGGACTGCACCGGAGCCATGGCCCTGCAGCCCATGGCCCTTCCCTCCGTGCAGCAGCAGCAAGCAGCAGCAAGCAGCAGCAGCAAGCAGTAGTTCTCCTTCCCCGCTCCGCACGGGGCCGCGGGGCCCTGGTGACAGCAGTGCCACCACCCGAGGGTTTTTTAATGGTTACTTTGGTACAGGCTGGGATGTCCTTTTTATTTGTCCTCTTCTTAGTGTCCTGTCTCGAAAGAGCCAATGGCGACAACGCCTGCGACAGGCAGGGGAAGGGGAGGGAGGGGAGGGGGAGGGAGGACTCGGGTCGGTCCTGGCTGCATAGTCCCACATCCCATCAGCCTGCCCACGCACATCCTGATGCCTACAGCCCAAGCTGCTGCACTGAGGCTTTGGGATTCTCCTCGCTGGGGTCTGGGTTCCTGCACTTCTGGAGAGTGCAGGGGGACACCAGGGACAGAGCCCATGAGGAGTGCAGGGTCTTCTCCACACGTGTCTGTCCACCTGCTCACCTGCTCTGAGGTTCAAAGACTTCTTTTGCTGGGGTTGGGTTTTTTGGTTTTGTTTGTTTGTTTGTTTGGGGTTTTTTGTTTGTTGTTTTGTTTGGTTTGGTTTGGTTTGGTTTGGTTTTGGGGGGGGTTTGGGGTTTTTTTTGTTGTTTTGGTTTTTTGGGAGGTTTTGGGGTTTTTTTCTTTTTTTTTGTCTTGCAAAAGAAGGAAAGACAAAGAAAAATGATTTATTTCAATAATGCAGAACAGAGCAAACCATGGCAAGTCAAAGTATCTCCTAAGTAACACTGATAGATACTAAGCACCATGCATTTGGGGCAATCATAAANGAGACTTATTTTTGTTTGGATCAAATGCCCTAAAAGAACCACAACTTCAAAGGGACCTTTTTGCCATGAGCACTGGATGCTGGTGTACCCTCCCCCAGTAAAGCAACTCTGACTGGCTGCTTGATCACCATGTTTTCCTTTCTGTGTGCACACTTAATTACAGGTAAAGACTTTATTTTTGGATTCCTAATGTCCTCTTGTGTTTTCTGAGTCACTAACAAGGTGCACCACACCGTGAGGGAGAGGGGAGGGAGGGACAAGTTTGCCTCATCACTGAGAGCTCTTAATTATTCCTCCTAATTACTTTGCTGAACCCAGGTTAGGACACTAACTGCAGACAACCAAGCCTGAGTGACGCATGAAGTGTTGGGCCTGTGGGGAAAGGCTTTCTCTCCTGCAGCAGGGGCAGGTGGGGGAGTCCAGGGGTGCTTCTCCAGGAGGACATCAGCTGCCCAGCCCCAATGCAGTTCCCCCTGAGCTGGTGCTGTGCTGCACCTTTGCAGACAAAGCTGCTTATCTGTAGGCAGCTCTTCACCTTGTTTTTAAGCTGCCCTTCCCCCTATTTTTAAGCTGCCCTCCTCCTCCCCCTTATTTTTAAGCAGCCCTTCCCCCTATTTTTAAGCTGCCCTCCTCCTCCCCCTTATTTTTAAGCAGCCCTTCCCCTTATTTTTAAGCATCCACAGCCTTGGAGCTTCAGCATGGAGCTCACACAGACAAGATCAACTCCTCCAAGACTCACAAACATGTCCCTGTCTGAGGAAGTCAAGCACATGAAGCAAGGCAGGAGAGACCAGAGCCAAGAAATGGTGTTGCTCCTTCAGAACAATAGCAATGCTTGGGACACAAGAGCTTTAAATTTGTCATATCCAAAGATTTACCAAGCCAGGAATTGATTGAGTAGAGCATTAGAAGAGAGGAGACATTCCCCCCACACACACCTCTCCAGCTCTGGGCTGGTTTTCTTACCTGGTGAGCAGCTCCAGGTCACCATCCCAGCTCTCTGAGCCAGCCTGGCAGCCCCAGGCAGTGCAGGCTGGAGCCTCCCTTGGCATTCCAGGTCTGGTGTCCTTGCTCCAAGAGCTTCTGTCAATGTCTGTTCTCTTTCAGCACTGTCTCCATGCTCCTGTCCCTGCTGCCCATCCTGTTCAAGGGGGCCTGTGCCGGGAGCAGTCCACGTTTTAAAGGTGTCAGAGCTGCATCTGTCCTCCAGCCTCACACTGCACATGCCACATCCATGGGCAGGGCCCCAAAGTTAGCCACCTGCAGGGAAGGAAGGACAATAAACTTCTACTTTGGACAAGGAGAGAAGGTCTAAAGGAGGCCATGAGGTGATCAGAGGATATAGCACCTCTCCTGTGAGGACAGGCTGGGAGAGTTGAGGCTGTTCAGCCTGGAGAAGAGAAAGCTCCAGGAAGACCTTAGAGCTGCATTCTGCTATCTGAAGGGAGCCTACAGGAAGGCTGGGGAGGGGCTGTTCAGAAGGGCCTGTAGGGATAGGATGAGTGGTAGTTGATTGAAACTGGAGCAGGGCAGACTTAGGTTGGACATCAGGAGGAAGTTCTGCACAGTGAGGGTGGTGAGATGCTGGAACAGGCTGCCCAGGGAAGTGGTGGAGACCTCGTGCCTGGGGATGTTCATGGTCAGCTTTAAAGGGGCCCTGAGCAGCCTGATCTAGATGCAGATGACCCTGCTGACTGCAGGGGAGTTGGACAAGATGCCCTTTGAGGGTCCCCTCCAACCCACTGCAGTCTGTGATGCTATGAGGAGGGGAGGGGAGGTGCAGGGTGGACTCTGTCACGTCCCAGGAGAGACACAAAGCTGGGGCAGGTTTCGAGCAGCACAGAGGCAGGCCAAGAGCTAATCCACCACAAATGAATGAAGGTTAAGCTCACTCTGCTGAGGTTTGACCCTGGGAGAGGTGTGCAGCACAAGCACTGCCTCCCTTCCTCCAACTCCTTGCTGTCTGTCGGTGTTGAGCCTCCTCCTTTGTACCTTCTGACTGCAAGAGATTTAAACCCCTCGTCCGCCTCTGTTCTCACAAGTAATAGCACAGAACAGGCTGTAACGAGATCAAGCTCTCTAATAGCACTTCTGGAAGGTGAAGCAACATTCTCCTTTCCCTGCACTCGTGTTTTTTCTCTAGAATATTAGATTAAGCAACAGAAAATTTACTACTTCATAAAGCCAGAGCCCAGCCAAAGCCCGAGCCCAGCAGCTTGCCTGCAAACAGCCCTGGTGATTGCGGCGCGGGCAGGAACGTGCCAAGGAGCAGCAGCAGCAAAGTTCATGCAGAAAATAACCTCAGAAAGGCACAACAGAGCTCAGAGCAGCCCAGGAATGGAGACTGCTGGAGGTGGCAGACCTGAGAGACCACTGCAATAGGTCTTCATGCTTTGGGAAGTTTGCTCTTGGTTTTAAGATAAAATTTTGTTGGCTTCCTAACTCAGCTCCAGAGATGGGAGATGGTTTGGGGGCAGTAGCTTAGCACTCGTGAGAGGTTGGCACAAGGCTGCCCAGGTAGGTGGTGGAGTCCACATCCCTGGAGGTGTTTAAGAAACATGTGGACAGGGCACCTGGGGCCACAGTGGTGCTGGGCTGAAGGTTGGAGGGGATGATCCAATTCCATGCCCTTGCAGAAGAATTTTAACAGCCTTTAGGCTGTCAGCAAGGGCAGAGCTGAAAGAGACCATCACCTGATGACCTCAAAGGGGTTTGCCATCCTAAATAATTCCATGAGGGGCTCTCAGAGACCCCCTCCTGGAGCTCTGCCTGCAGACAGAGCCATGCAGCTCCTCACCAGGCTCAGACACAAAGCCTGGGGACCAGGCTGGCACTTCACCTGCACAGTGCTGCTGGAGGACTTGCAACAACACAAAGCACTGCAAAGCAGGACAAAAACCCTCTCACACACATCTTAAACTCAGTATTTAGGAGAATAATTTCAAGCTTCAGGACTGAAGACTCATTAACTGCAGCCATGGGTGTCTGCAGGGGGAGACCAGAGAGAGAAAGCAGCACACCAAGTACTTGCAGCTCCAAAACTTCATCTTCTTTAAGATGGAAATGTTTGTACCTCAACTGTGTGCAGCTGTGGCAAGTTGAGTTTGCTACCTGTGGAAAGGTTACCCCAAAGCTCCTTCTCTTTCTGAGAAAAGCCACTTGGCTCCTTCAAGAGCTCTTCCTCTGCATCCTGTTGCCGGCGGTTGATGAGCTTGGAAAAGTTGTTAAATTACTCTCCTGCCTGCAAGGAGTGACCTCTTCAAACAGCTCCAGCCTCACAGCTCTGCAGGGGGATTGTTTACCTCAGACTCTACTCCTAACTGCATCCAGCACTGACAAACCCAAGTAACTGAAAACCCCAAAGTGACAGCAAAAAGAAATCAGCTCGAGGTGACCCAGCTGGGTTCACAGCCCCAGGTGCAGAGCAGCCCAGCAGCAGCCTGGCTTTGCTTGCTCAGCAGAGAAAATGTTGAGCCTACAGCCCCTGGGAGCTGGAGAGGAAAACAACTCCACTGGCACTTAACAGGTCTGATGTTTGGGTTTTTAAAGCTGAGGGAGCAGACATCTCACTGACAAGAGCGATTGGGAAGGAGCTGGTGGAGGCTGGAGAGCACCCACACTTCAGTGGTAGCAACGTTAAAGGGCTCCCCAAGCAGTCCTCTTTTGTAATTGGTTTCATGAGAAGTTCCAAATGTAAATAGAGCCCAAGTACAGAGGAGCTGAGAAGTTCCAGATGTAAATAGAGCCCAAGTAAAGAGGAGCTGAGAAGTTCCAGATGTAAACAGAGCCCAAGTACAGAGGAGCTGAGAAGTTCCAGATGTAAACAGAGCCCAAGTACAGAGGAGCTGAGAAGTTCCAGATGTAAACAGAGCCCAAGTACAGAGGAGCTGAGAAGTTCCAGATGTAAACAGAGCTCAAGTACAGAGGAGCTGAGAAGTTCCAGATGTAAATAGAGCTCAAGTACAGAGGAGCTGAGAAGTTCTAAATGTAAATAGAGCCCAAGTACAGAGGAGCTGAGAAGTTCCAGATGTAAATAGAGCTCAAGTACAGAGGAGCTGAGTTCCTCTGCTCAGGAACAAGAGCAGAGCTGAGTTTTGAAGAGCTTTGCCTCGCCATCTTCTCAGCCTTTCCAGCAGGGACTTGGGAGAGTTTGGCCACCACCACCTGGGCCCTGGATGGGAGTCACACACTCATTTGAGATGCAGAGAAGAGCTGCAGCCTGTCCTAAAGGCTCCTTTGTCATTTTGATTCTCCAAGTGTCATAACAAGTTCCCCTGCAGGGTGAGACGTGTGAGGAAAGCCTAAACCCACCCATTTCCACCACCTCGTTACCACCCCCCAGCCTGGCCTCCAAAAGCTCCATCCTCACCCTGCTCTGTGATGTGCTCAGGGCTTGAGAGGGAAAGGGGAGAGCAACTGAAGAGCTTTGTAGGAAGGGGAGGTCTGGCTTGGTGCAGCAGTGAAATCAGTGGCAAACATGGGCAGCCCCACCCAGCTCATCTCCATTTTCACTCCACCGAACAAGAGGTGCACGGCAAGCACCTTCCCTTTCGCTTCCCCTCCTGTTTGCTCGGGAGTCGGTGGCAGACTGGGCAGGCAGGGAGAGCTGGCTGGAAGGTCTCTTGCAGCTCCTTGGACAGGGCTGCTCAGCCTCCAGCTGTTTGCACTGAAGAATAAGGCACTGGGCTGCATTCCAAGCACCTTTTAAGGAGGAGAGAGAAGTGGTGAGACCTTGGAGAGGGCTGGGGAGCAGCGAGAGGCTGGATTAGATCATTAACATTATAAATTCCATTTACCACACAGCAGCCATTTCATCCATCATTTATTCATGCAGACAGGAACCTCTTGCATTTTCAGGACCCTGCTTTTGCTGCTCCCAGGTATTGCTACAGTGGCTGGGCAGGGAATGAACAGCTCAGCTCCAGCCTCAACAGCTGGGCTCCCCTCTAACCTGAACACAAACCACCACCATCTGGGCTCCTTCTTTCCACACCCAAAGGTAAACCCTCAATACCTGGGCTTTCCCTTTGTACATCATCAAAGTAACCTCCAATATTTGAGGTACCCCCTTTCTAAACCCAAAAGTAACTCTCAGCATTGGATGAGGCCTTGAGCAGCTGAGTCTCATTGAGAGGTGTCCCTGCCCATGGTGGGGAGGTTGGAGTAGGTGATCTGAGGTCCTTTCCAGCCTGAGCCCTTCTATGATCTGCCCTTTCTACACCCAAAGGTAACCCCCCAGTATCTGAGCTTCTCCTTTCTATAACCTCAAATAACCCCCAATATTTGGGGCACCCCGTTTCTAAACCCAAAAGCAGCCCTCAACATCTGGGCTCCCTTTCCTGTGCCCACAAACCCCAACATCTGGGTGCCCCTCACTTTCTCTACCCAAAAGTAACCCCCAACATCTGGGCTCCCTCTTCTCTACACAAAAGTAATCCCCAACATTCAGGTTCCCTTCTCTACACACACAAGCAGCCCCCAACATCTGGGCTCCCCCCTCTCTCTCTCCCCAAACCCCAACATCTGGGCTCCCTTTACCCAGAAGTAAACCTCAACCTCTTGCTGTGTGCTTCAAGTAAGTGCAAGCAAAGTCTCAGCTCTGAAGGACTAATTCCAGTTTCTGGGCTAGCAGGAGGCAGAGGCAGTGCCTGGCCCATCTGCACACCCAGCTTGCAGCTCCTCAGCCTCCATCCACAGGACCCAGCTGAGAAGGGCTGAGACAAAGCTCTACAAAACCCAGCTCTGCTCTGAGTCCTGAGCAAGAACACTCAGCTCCTCCTTCTTACTTAGCTCTATTTACATCTGGGTCTCATTACAGCTTATTGAAGGGCAGCACCAGCCCTCAGCATTCTTTTTATTGACATAAAGATGATCCAAATGGCTTCTGCCACAGCTCTCAGGACCAGCCTTTGTCACAGGCTAAGGAGAAACAGCAGGCAGGGCAGCAGAGCCAAGAGGTTTGGAAGAGGACAGTGGTGTGCAGTATTCCTGTGAACACAAAGGGAGGTTACACAGGCAGAGGGGGTTCTGTGGTGTGGGAGTGACCACACTGCCCCATCTGTGGCCGTTGGGATCATCCAAGCAGCTCTCCTCCCTCACACAAGGTACACAACACCCAGGAGGAGTCACAGTAGCTTCAGAAGAGCAGATACTGCTGACTAGAGGTGGTCAGAGCTTGCTGAAGCAATTAAGGCTTGGAGAGAATCATTAACCAAAGCCAAACAATGCACACATGCTGGTTTCACCTCAGACACCTCCAAGATTCCTTCACTCTCTTAGAATGCTCTCTGCTGTGCAGCACCAGGAGCTGGGCAGGCACAAACAGCAGCTAAAAGCTTCCCAGCACAGCTACAGTGTAGCTGGTCCCAGTAAAGCACACTGGTTCTGGCCCTGGATGCATGAAGGATGTTGAAGTTACCCTGGCAATCACCCCCTGAGCCACACCTGATGTTTAGTAGGGTTAAGACACCTGCATGGCATTGACCTGGATCTCACACACCTCTTTGGCAGCAGGTTAAAAGGATGGAGCCAACTCTAATCACTGCAATTAGTGTGTCAGGACAAGAACAACTCCTCAAACATGGCTACATTCCAGCCAGAGAGGTCTGGCAGCTGTTTTTCTTAGGCAAAGTCACTGCCCTGACACTGGGGAGGCACAAATCAGTTTGCAAGGGACAGGAGAATGCAGACTGCTTCAGGGCAGGCTGCATTTTAACACAGAGAGAGCAGCAAGGCCACCCAGCCCCACGTGGGACTAACACAGCATGGTGCTGCCTTCTCAGAGTCACACCTGGCTACCTCTACACAAACCCTGCACACACTAAATGTTGCTCTTCACCTCCCTGAGACAGATAGGGACACCAGGAGAAGAAACTGAAGCTCCACAGCAACCCAAAGGCCTTCTCAGCAGAAAGGATTCCACTTTTATTGTGCAATGTTGGGGCGAGAGGAAAGCTTTCTTAAAAACAGTTTGGTTCCCCCTCCCCTTCTCACTTCCCTGGTTATAAATTCAAACACAGTGGGAAGGAGGCAGTAGGGACATCTAGGATGCACTGCTTGCCCTTTTGACCCCTGGAGATCTCCAAAAGCTCTCAAGCTACAAAATTCACATGTCATTAGCACCCAGTGCTGCACAGCTCTTGGGACTGGGATGCCAGAGTGCTGTGGATCACTCATCACATGAACTCACTGGGACCAGGCAGACCTTGTAGGCTTTAATCTGCAGTCTGTGTTGCCACTGCAAGAAGAAAAGGATTCCAACTGATGAAGCAGCAGGAGCAAAAACTCAAGGCACAGTTGTAGAAATGAAAGCTCTTCTGTTCCTATAAAAACAGGCAATAAAATATACAAAAGAATTCTCTGCATTCAACCAATGCACATCTGCCCTTCCTGAGGCATGAGTGGAGCAGGAGCCAGAGGCCCTGCTCCCACCTTGGCAACATTCACTCTTGGCTAACAAATAAATTGAGATTGGCTAGAACAAAGGAAAAGAGAAGTCTGGCTGGCTTTGGGATGTTTTTGGAGGGGGTTTCTGTCTGTTTTCCAGATGATCATTTTTTAGGGGGGGAGGGGTGGTTGTTGTTGTGCTTTGGGGTTTGTTGTTTTTATTTTGCTTTGCTC
>VWYK01098837.1:32809-57824 GCA_013399775.1 Semnornis frantzii
AAAAAAAAAAAAGAGCATTTGCAGAAGGAAACAAGAAGCTCTATTTTTGCCAAATTGGATCTTAAAATAATTTTGTATACTGTACAAATATACATCCTGCAACATTTACAACCTTCGCTTCACTCGCTGCGTGACAAAGTTCACTGCTCCTCCAAAGCTGGAAGCTCTCAACTGGTCAGCTCTAAAGTGCCCTTCACAAATTAGGGACAGGGTGGGGTGAAACTGGATCTACTGACAGCAGAGGTATCAACACGAGGGAGGAGTACCAGGAGGAGTAAATAATTTAAAACAGTCCTTTGCCAGACAGAAGTCTGGGAATAGATACTCAGTGAGGAGCCAAAGCTGCAGTCAGTGAGAGGTCCTCCTCCTCTTGGCACTGCTGTGTTCTGTGTTCTCTGGTGTTCTCCTTGAAACATAACTGTCCCTGCTCCTCCTGCTGCTGTGACCATGACCTACGTTACTGTGGGCCCCAACCCTCTGGTCATGCTCATGTTGAGATGAGGAAGGTGGTTTGGAGGGCAGGTCACAGTGTCCCCTGGAGGGCTTCTTAGCAGTTTCTGCTCTGGAACTCTGGTCCCTGCTGGCTGAGGACACTTCGAGGCCTTGCTGTGGTGTTGTCCCTGCAGCGCTCTGGGCTGCTCGACTGCTGCCTTTTGAGTCCTGCTCCCTCCCCTTTGCTTCAGTCCTGCCAACCATCCTTGCCCTCCTTGGGTCTCTTGGTTTCTCTTGGGCAGCAGGAGCTGCTGCAGCCTCCACAGGTGTGGAGACACTGCCTCTGCTGGAGTCCACAGCCTGCGCTGCCCGTGCCTGCTGGGGCCCTCGGCTTCCTTGTGGCGCTGCATGGCCAGCAGCAGGAGGTGCCAGTGGGCTGCTGCTGGCCTCCCTTGGCTTTGCAGGCTCAACCCTCTTGCCACTGGAAGAGGAAGGCTGCACAACAGGAGTCTTTGTCCCTGCCTTGGCTGGACACCATCCTGTTGGCCTGAGCTTCAAGATCTTAAGAGCATCTCTCTGGTAGCTTTCTTCTGATGTCTTGATAATGGCTCCTCTTTTGTGAGCATCCTGAACCAGCTGGTTCCAGTCTTTGTTTTCCTGTAAGAGAGAGAAAACAGTTACCAGTGAGCTCAGCACAACTGGGCAGAGCTGTCAGAGGCTGCACAACCTCTTTATAATCAAGGTACCTGACACAAGTGTCATGGAAACCACTGTTAGGTTCCTTCTGGAACAGAAGAATCTTACGTTTCACTTGCAAAGCAGTTCTGGCTGCTGTAACACAGGGAAAAGGCCTTCACCATCACTCAGCTACTACTCATGAAAGACAATTTCCCTGTTTAGGAAGGCCAGAAGAGTTCTCTCCTCCAGACCGAGGCAGGAGCGAGGTTTCCCTGCCCTCTAGTGGTGTAGCTGACACCCCCCACACCCAGGAAGATCAAAAATCAACCCCTGTAAGCCATGAGCTCCACTCGAGAGCTCCCTGCACCTCTAGTGGGCTTCACAGCCCCCCAAAGGGGTCACCCTGCTTCACACTCACTCACTTCAAAGAGTACAAGCCATCAGCATCCTCAAACCCCACATGACTACACCAAGCAGTGTCACAATCAATCCTCTGAAGAGCAGGAGGATGTTCTGGGCTGGTTTAGGTCTCTTAAAATCATCTTTGTTTTGGTATCCAGAGGCAGCTGCGAGGCTGGAGCCAGGCTAAGGACTGAGCAGGAAGACAGCTCTGCCATCATCCTCTCTTACCAGCTGAGAGATTTTTCCTTAGAATTGTAAAGGATTATGAATTTCAGTCACATTTTGAGAGTCATTTCCAGCTTCCCTTCTTGGAAGCAAGCAAATAATCAGAGGATTTGTTTTTCAAGCTGTTATGAGTTGCAGCCAAAGCTTTTGAGCAGCAGCAGCCTTCAGAGGCCTGCACTGTGCTCACTTAGCAGCACACCAGGGAGGGCTCCCTCCTTCCACAGCCTGAGGATGGTTTTTCCTTCTTGACCCAGAGCACGGATGACAGAAGACCTTCTGACTGATGCTGTACCCACCATGAGTGTTTCCAGTCTTCCAAGGATGAAGAGGCTGAACCTGGCTCTGGTGATTGTGACATTCAGGCGCTGAAGGCTTGCCAGAAACCTGGGAGACAAGGAAAACTCAGCTCTGGGAATACTACTTCCAGGAGGTTTGTCAGCACAAAGAGAGATCATTTTCAGAGTCAGGGAAAGGAAGGCAAGAGAGGGAGTTACAAAGGCAGTTTGTGACCCCTTCCCAGATGCCCCTGCAGCAGCCCTGCCCTAGTCAGGGGTTTTATGTGAGGAGTGCTGCATGGATTGTGGCTGCTTGCTTGCTTCCACTCTCATTCCTTGCAGGCAATTCCACTTCTTTCCAGCTCTTGCTGTTGATGTTGCCTTTCTTAGAGCAAATCCCCTCTTAATACCAACCACTGCTTCCTTAAACGTTCCTCAAAGCACAGAAGACACCAACCTGGCTTCACCTATCAAGACTTTAAGCTTCTTTTTGACTTGAACTGAAACAGATTAATAATATTTGGCATGATTAATGGGAAATTTTCCTCCTGGAATGCTGAAGGCTGGACATGAATATTTTATTGTAAAGGTGACCTGGCACTGGAAGCACATTTTGCTTTGTCATGCTTCCAGAGTGAAAAGCAAATTCCTGCAGATGAAAGCCTGTGAGAACTGTCTGCTCTGAACCTTCTGCTCTGAGTTAGAACAAAGCTGCTCCTGGTCTGATTTCACCTCTCAGGTTTGGGGGGGGTGGGGGAAACCATGAACACTGAGGCACTTAGTGCCATGGTCTAGTTGATTGGGTAGGGCTGGGTGATAGGTTGGACTGCATGAGCTTGGAAGGTCTCTTCCAGCCTGGTTGATTCTATGATACCAGTATGTTGAAACCTAAACCAGGGCTTAGAGGTTGGTAAATAAGCACTGAAAGAAGTCAAACTCCAAATATCATAGAATGGGAAGGTTGGAAGGGACCTCAAAGCTCAGCCAGTTCCAACCCACTGCCATAGGCAGGGACACCTCCCACTAGCACAGGTCACTCAAGGCCTCCTCCAACCTGGCCTTGAACACCTCCAGGGAGGGAGCAGCCACAACCTCCCTGGGCAACCTGTGCCAGTGTCTCACCACCCTCACTTCAGGTGTGTAATAGACCTCAGCTATGCTCATCTCAGGGTAGCAGCACTCATGCTCCAGCCATGGCATCCAGGTCCAACTAACAACAGCTACTGGAGAACAACCACAGTCTTCTGTGGGCTGCAGCAGCACTGCTCTGAGGACAGCCTGAGGCCATACCTTGCTCTGGCTTTGCAGTTACATGAACCATGCTGTAACAGTTACAGAAATCTTTGTGGTTCCTGGTCTGACCCCCAAAGTCTTGCAGTGTACTTTAGCAGCNTCATCTTGAGCTTTTCCTCACCCCACACTCCCAGGGCCTGTTCCTCAGGGCTGCTCTCAGCCATTCCCCACCCAGCCTGCAGCTGTGCTTGGCATTGTGCCTGCCCAGGTGCAGGACCTTGCACTTGGCCTTGTTGAATGTGGTGAGGTTGGCCTGGGCACAGCTCTGCAGCCTGTCCAGGTCCCTCTGGATGGATCCCTGCCCTCTAGCAAGTGACTGTGCCACACAGCTTGGTGCCAGCTGCAGACTTGCTGAGGTTGCACTGATTCCTCTGTCCATGGCACTGACAAAGATGTCAAACAGCACTGATGCCAGCACTGACCCCTGAGGGAGCCACTTGGCACTGGTTTCCAGGTGGACATTGTGCCCTTGATCACCACTCTGTGCCACCATCAAAAAAAGCTTTTTGGCACTGCTATTAACTCTTTCTTCTCTAACAAAAAAGCTGACCTTGGTCCAGCTGATGTTGGAGCTGCTCACACTACAGTGCACAACGGTTTGTCTGCTGCTGTGGCCATAGCACCAATGCTGTGGTCCTGGCACTGAAACCTTCTCTGTAGCAAATTCCCAACCCCTGCAGAGAAGGCTGTAAAAGTTTCAGGGCCACCCCAGAAAATTTGGGCAGTGCAAAAAAAAAAAAAAAGGCAGCAAAACAGAGCAGGGGAATGGATCCAGCAGCACAGACATTACAGTTCTCTAGGGCTCTGGAGAGGGCCAAAAAAAAGTGATCTTGAAAGGTTACTAAATATTCCTAACAGCTTTTAGGACTGAAACACAAGAGCAGTCCTGCCAAAGCCAGGCAGGATCAGGCTAAGGTAGCCAGGTCAATTTAGCAGCAGGCAGTGCAGAAAACAAACCTCAGCACCTCCAGGTCCCTTTTGTTCAGAGTTCTCCAGCCAGTAATATTAAATCCATTCATTAAGATGCCCTTTAACTTGCTGGTTGCAGTGATTTGATTTCTAGCATCTTCTTCCTGGTCATATGACAAGTACAGACCCCAGCTGCAGTCCTGGGTGCAGTTCTGGAGCCCCCAGCACAGGAAGGACATGNGTCCTTGCCCATGGCAGGGGGTTGGAACTGGATGATCTTTGAGGTCCTTTCCAACCCAGACCATTCTATGACTCCATGAATACTTAGATCATGACTGGGAATGGGACCTGTGAAGCCCCTGAGGACAACCATACCCAATGGAGCCTTTGGTGGCGTTTGCCCGGACGCAGGTCACTATGATGCAGTCCTTCTCTCGTCCCTGGAAGGCATCCACTGTATCCACTTCTCCTGGGCTGTGGAGGAAAGAATTAGCAAGCTCTTAAATTCTGCTAGCTCAAGTTTTAAGTGAGACACCTATGTCAACAGATCCACAGAATGCCTTGGGTGGGAAGTGACCACTGAAAGCCATCTTGGCCAACCCCCCTGCAGGGAGCAGGGACACCTCCAACTAGAGCAGGTTGCCCAGGGACACAGCAAGTCTCATTTTGAGTATCTCCAAGGATGAGGCCTCAACCACATCCCTGAGCAATCTGTCCCAGTGTCTCACCACCCTCATAGTGCAGAGTTTCCTCCTGAGGTCCAATCTAAACCTCCCCTGCTCCAATTTCAAACCGTTACCCCTGACCTATCCCCACAGGCCCTTCTGAACAGCCTCTCCCCTGCCTTCCTGTAGATCCATTCAGATAGTGAAATGCAGCTTGAAGGTCTCCCTGGAGCCCCCAGCAGAGGAAGGACATGGAACTGTTGGAGTGGGTCCAGAGGAGGTCATGAAGCTGCTCAGAGGGCTGCAGCAGCTCTGCTGTGAGGACAGGCTGAGAGAGTTGGGGCTTTGCAGCCTGCAGAGGAGAAGGCTTTGAGAAGACCTTATGTAGCCTCCTAGTATCTGAAGGGGGCTACAGGAAGGCTGGGGAGGGACTATTGACAAGGGTTGGGAATGCCAGGACAAGGGGCAATGGGTTTGAAGTGTCAGAGGGGAGATTGAAAGTGGATGTGAGGAGGAAGTTGTTTGCAGTGAGGGTGGTGAGAGACTGGCACAGGTTGAGGGTGGTGAGACACTGGCACAGGTTGCCCAGGGAGGTTGCGGAGCACAG
The DNA here is from genome assembly GCA_013399775.1 of Semnornis frantzii. Lineage (NCBI taxonomy): Eukaryota > Metazoa > Chordata > Aves > Piciformes > Ramphastidae > Semnornis > Semnornis frantzii. The sequence continues at coordinate 38,296 of VWYK01098837.1, forward strand.
AAGTACAAAATGTGACCTCTGATCACATTCTGTGCTCCACAACCTCCCTGGAGGTGTTCAAGGCCAGGCTGGATGAGGCCTTGAGTGACCTGCACTAGTGGGAGGTGTCTCTGCCTATGGCAGGGGGTTGGAACTGGCTGAGCTTTGAGGTCCCTTCCAACCTTCCCATTCTGTGATTCTCAGCCTCAACACAACTCTGACCATCACCTGTCCAACTAACCCAGAGTAAATTTCTTCTGCAGTTCAAGAACCCAAAGCTGAATTTACTTTTCTGAGGCCAGCATCATGGGTGAAGAGTTCCACACAGCTTGGAACCTCAGGTCTGCTTTTAAATCAGCTTCACTCAGAAGAGCAAGGCAACCAAAGCATGCACACAAGAACCAAGCCATGCTACAGAGAGGCTATGCCTGTGTTAAGCAAGAGGCTTGCATGGCTCCTTTATAAGCAAGAGTTAAGTGCAGATTTCAGCAGTATGAGAAAGTCTTTAGTACAGAACAACAACAACATTAGAGTTTTTGCCACTATTTTGAGAAGATCAACCAAGAAGTGAGACAGAGCCAAGCTCATCTCCAAACTCCTGGCTTCTTTACCTGTTACTCCCAAAGACTTTGTCCAGCTGCCTCTGGATTCTCTTTTTCTGGGCACTGTAAGGAGTAATTATCCCAATGCGACGCAGACCCAGGTCCTTCCTCCTTGCTTTAATTACTTTAATTAATTCCATCACCAGTTTGACTTCCTGAGGGTTGCTGAAAGAGCTGAAGGGGACAGAATGGAAACATGACAGCAACACATTTGACACCCTTTGCAAACTCAACACTTCAGCCCAGTTTGGGGGGGAGGCCTCTCTGGAGGTGCCTTCCACCCCTAGCACTCAATGAGTCCATGTCAAAGCTCCTGTCTTGAGCTTCTGCAGCTTCCTTCCCATGGAGGCTCAAAGAACTTAGCAAGCAGGTCCTGGCAGTCAAAGGTTGCACTTCACCTTCCCTCAGAACCACACAGTTTTGCTTTCCTGGCAGGACAGACAAGGGAAAGACTGAGCCTGCCACCTTCTGGTGTCACTTCCCTATGCAGCTGTGAAAGTTTAAAAAAGAAAGAAAAAAAATCAGTGACAAAAACACTGAGGAACTCAAGAAACTGGTACCAGAGCTGGCAGAGACTGACTGGTGCACTCACTGCTGTCTAACAAACAGTCAAACCAGGATTAAAAGCTGTTTCAGATGAAAAGCAACAACAAACCCAAGGCATTTAACACCTGTTTGGTTTTGGTGGGTGGCTTATGTTTTGTTAAATGAAATCAAATCAAGTTGCAGTGTGAGTGCAGCCCAGACAGCAACTGTGTGCTGGGCTGCAGCAAGAGCAGTGTGGGCAGCAGGGCAAGGGAGGGGATTGTGCCCCTTGGCTCTGCTCTCCTCAGACCCCAGCTGCAGTCCTGGGGGCAGTTGTGGAGCCCCCATCACAGGAAGGCCATGGAAGTGTTGGAGCCAGTGCAGAGGAGGCCAGCAAGATGCTGAGAGGGCTGCAGCAGCTCTGCTGTGAGGACAGGCTGAGAGAGTTGGGGCTCTGCAGCCTGGAAAGGAGAAGGCTTCCAGGAGAGCTTGGAGTGGCCTTGCAGGATGTGAAGGGGGCTGCAGGAAGGCTGGGGAGGGACTATTGCCAAGGTCTGGGAATGGCAGGACAAGGGGAATGGGTTTGAAGTGTGAGAGGGGAGATTGAAAGTGGATGTGAGGAGGAAGTTGTTTGCAGTGAGGGTGGTGAGAGACTGGCACAGGTTGAGGTTGGTGAGGCACTGGCAGAGATTGCCCAGGGAGGTTGTGGAGCACAGAAGCACAGATCAAAGATCACGTTGGGTGCTTCTGTGCTCCACAGCCTCCCTGGAGGTGTTCAAGGCCAGGCTGGAGGAGGCCTTAAGTGACCTGTACTAGTGGGAGATGTCCCTGCCTATAGCAGGGGGTTGGAACTGGCTGATCCTTGAGATCCTTTCCAACCTTCCCATTCTATGATTCTATGATCCTGCAGCTCTGGCTGCTTAATGTATAATTGGAATTCCAGGAGAGAACTCCTCTGCAGGCAATTAGCTCTCAGCAGCTCTCCATTTGGCTGAGGTGCAGGCAGGACTTACTCATTGTCTCGCTCCTCACGACCATCTCCAACATCAAAAATGAGGTAGGGCTGGAATGGCCAGTCTGAAGAACATCTGTTCTCTTCTGTGGCTCTGTAAATCACATTTTTATCACTAGGAAACTGTGATAAAGCTAAGAACTGACACTTCATGCCTTCACACCATGGTTATCAAACACAAACAACTGTCAGCTTTCTCCCCCCCTCCCCAAGCTACAGTTGTTAATTTTCACTGCTGTAGTGAAACTGCTCCCAACCTGTGCCCAGATCTGGAGACCCCAGACTGGAGAAAAGAAGGCTCTGGGGAGACCTTAAAGCAGCTTTCCAGTACTGAAAAAGCCTGCAGGAGAGCTGGAGAGGAACTCTTTACAAAGCATGCAGTGATAGGATGAGTGTTGATGGCTTCAAACTGGAAGAAGCTGGATTTGGATTGCACTAGGAAGAAATTCTCCCCCATGAGGGTGGTGAAGCAGTGGAGCAGGCTGTCCAGAGAAGCTATGGAGGCTCCAGGCCTGGAAGGGTTTCAAGCCAGGTTGGATGGGGCCTTCAGCAACCTGGGCTAGTGGGCAGTGTCTCTGCCCATGGCAGGGCAGTTGGAACTGGGCATCTTTAAGGTCCCTTCCAAGCCAACCCAGTCTGTGACTCCAGGATTCTATAACCTCAGGAATATTCAGTCTCAAAAGAGTATTCAGAGGATTTCTCTGAAGCACCTCCCTGCTCAGGACTCTGTGCAGACTCAACAGAGGCCATGGCAGCTACTCACTTGTCAGTCTTTAGAGTCCTGCCATAGACATAGTTGGATGGGAAGAGGCAGATGTCAGGGTGCATCCTGTACTGCACAGTCAGCTGCACGACCGGCAGGTTGCGGAACATGTTGCTCTGCATTTGCTCCTCCAGATGCTTTTGCAGCCTTGCCATCAAGGACTGGTCATAGCCATTCTCCTGAGCTTTCTGCCAGAGGGAAAACCAGAGGCTGAATTCTGGGGAATTAGATCCCAAATTAACAATAGGAAATTCTCTTTTCTGGACTAAAAACTGTTTGTGGTTTCAATCTCCTCAAGTGCTGACAGAATGACACCTACTTGTACTTCACTTTCCTGTCTTTCTACTTCAGCAAACACCACCTGCATGCATCTGAAGTTTTGTTAGTGGAGTCTTCAGCAAGACAACTTCAAGACATGACGCAATAACATCTTAAACACATCAACAATAAGGAAAAGCAAAATCTTCCAGGCAGGATCTTGTAACACAAGCACAGAACCTCCACTCAGTTTATCCTTCTAGAGAAGCCAGGCTCATTTTCCTCTTTTATCAGACCTCCAAACCAGTCCTTATTGCTGAATGGGAAATAAGGAAGTGATTCTGTGATGTTCATCCTTAGAACACATCTGTAAGTCCCCACTCAAGCCTTCACCCTTCATTCCTTAAGGAACCTGACACTGACTGAAGCTCACAACGAATGAACAGAGCCTGCTGCAACCACATCCATCACCAGCCAAGTGCTGACTTGCACTCGAGTTACTGCCACAGTTATTCTTAATGGTGCATGAAATCAGTTGCAGGCCACACCAGGAAAGTCTACAGAGGTTGCACTCATCCATCTGTATCAGTTTTACTCACACTGGTGAAGGCAGCACTGATAAGGTCTCCACATAAGATTAAACTTGCAGAGCAGAGGACCTCACCTGCTCCGCATCCTGCTCTGGCATTGAAGTGTCCTTTAGTCCTTTCACTTGTTTTCTATAGATGCTGTACTTATATCCACTACAGAGTATGAAAGAAAAAGCAGTTTGAACACTTACTACTGATTTTACAGTAGGAGGAAGCTGTCTGGGATCTCCAACAAGGACAAGCTTATTGCAGCGATGGATCAGTGGGATCAGCGTTTCGACCTCGCAGGACTGCCCTGCCTTTGGCACGTGCAAACAGCACAAAAACAGAGGTTATATGCAAAGGAGTGGAGAGAACTATGTTAGATTTCCTCTAAGAGACCTTGAATAACTCAAATGCTGTTGAAGTCTTCTAAAAATTAAACTTACAGAGAGAAAAAGGAAAGATTTTCCCTCTAGTAACTAACTGCGAGCAGGATTTTCTTGTGTCCTTCAATCTGCAAAGCTCTCCAGATTCAAACAGAACCCAACCACCTGGAAAGCCCTGCAGCAAGAACCACAACTGGGCCATGATTGCTAAGAGCTGTCTGCCATTAAAGCACCAACCAAGGCAGAAGAGAGAGGGATTAGAAGTTATTCTTTCATCTCCTGGCTGTACATAGCAGGCCAGGCTGGTTATCAGCTAAGAGGCGAGGATGGAGCAGTCACCCACAGGCTGTGACACCAGCAGCCCAACAGCCACAAGCAGCCCAAGCAGAGAACAAGGCAGACCATGCTGTAGTACCAAAGAGCTTTACTAACCTCATCCACAATGACACAGCTGAAAGGATCAGCTCCTTGCCTGGATAAAGTAGATTCCAGCAGCCCTCCTCCACTGGCACTCAGCGTGCAGCAGATGATGTCAGACTCCAGGATGATTTCTGCCTGCACTTTCTGAGAGTGTGCCCGAACCTTCAAGTACATCAGGACAAGATGGCTCCCCTCTTTCAGCTTCCCTGAACCACCCCAAAGCAAGTTTTAACTGCCTGGGCAACTCTAACTGCCAAACAGATGACACAGAATGCATCAGCCCCAGCAAAACCATCTCCATGATCACAAACTGAGGTCCCAGCTGACGTCACTCAAGTCTTCACTTTCAATGACAGATCAACACCACTCAGGTGCCAAAGTGGCACAGGCTTCCTTCAGCTCCACACTGAAGCACTCCAGACACACTAACTGTGAGCACAGTGTAGTTTGCCACCCCCCCATGACCACTGAGGGTCAGTAAAGATGAAGCTTCATGCATCTCAGCTTTGATTACAGGGTTTGCTGTCTCTATTTCCACTTCCAGATCCATTTATCATCTCCACAGAAAAGGCACAAACCAAACAAACCCAACCAACAAATTCTTTCAGCTGTTGCTTTACTTAGAAACATTTTAAACCCTCTCTGTAGAGGCCATGGAAATGCAGCCTAGCACCCTAGGACGAGCAGGTTTCTGTCACCACCCCCAGCAAACATGCCCCATTTTGTTTCAAATTCACCCTGAACTGCAAGGCTGAAGGCTTCCATCACTCTGGGGTTGTTTCCCTCCCCAGTATGCAGCCAGACTACCCCTCACAGAATCACAGACTGATTTGCATTGGAAGGGACCTTAAGGATCCTCTCCCAACCCCCCTGCCATGGGCAGGGACTCCTCCCACTAGCCCAAGTTGCTCATGGCCTCATCCAGCCTGGCCTTGAACACCTCCAAGGTTCAATTTCACACCAGGCTGTCCACAACTCAGTTCATGACTTCTGTCTCTTTACCCACCCCCAGCCACATCAACCCCCAAACTCCCCCTCAGACAAAGGACACCAAGTACATGAAGACTGTTAAATCCCTACCTCCTTCAGCTGAGATGCAAGATGTTCTCTCTCCTTTGAAACTTTGTTAAATTCATCATCTATCATTTGACTCTGAATGGGGTAAAAAAAAGAAAGAAACCACCTATCAGGAGTACTGAACACCACACATTTCCCAGGGACTTCTTTCCTCCCCTCCTCTACCTCCTTTCCAAAGCACTTAGACTCATTCAGACTCCCTTAGTATCAAATACATGTGAAGAAACTGAACAGTTCTAGCAAGTCATCAATATATTTAGACTTTGCCACACTTAACATTTACATATTTCTCATTTCTGTGCAACTGGGAAAACAATTTAGCATCAGGAAGCTGTGATGTGAGCACAAATGCCAAACTTTTTTAGGCAGAGACCTGGAAAACTTGAGGTGCAACACAGATCCCAGCATCTCAGACTGCAAGAGGTCTTTTTATTTACAGCTGAATTCAAGGCTTTGAAGTCAAATTCATGGAATGGTTTGAGCTGGAAGGGACCCCAAAGCTCATCCAACTCCCCTGCTGTAGGCAGGGACACCTCCCACCAGCACAGGTTGCTCAAGGCCTCACCCAAGCTGGTGTTGAACACCTCCAGGGAGGTTGTCCCTGGGCAACCTGAGGTCCAGGGGGGTTGTGATGTCCTCCTCCCTGGAGGTGTTCAACATCAGCTTGGACAGGAAAAACTTCATCACCCAACCTGATCTTGGACACCTGCAGGGAGAGGACATCCACAACCTCTCTGGGCAACCTGTTCCAGAGTCTCCTCACCCTCACTGGAAATAATTTCTTCATCTCCAGTCTAAATCTCCCCTGCTCAAGCCTCAATTCATTGCTCCTCATCCTACCACTCCAAGCCCTTGTAAAAAGTCCCTTTCCAGTTTCTTGTAGGCCCCTTTCAGGTACTGGAAATTACTAAATCATTAACATTTATAAATGTGCTTAGACAAAAAGTCACTGGTGGCAGAATCAAATGAAGATTACTGCACTAGAGCAGGCAGTGGCATGATGAAGCAGCTGAAAACAGCAGCAGAAATTCACGACGGAAAGCTGCTCCTTCCCTGCCATGGGTGCTAAGCAGCATTGCTTTTAGTTGAAAGGGCAGGTGAAGAGAGCTGCTGCTCAGAGACAGCATTAAAATGTAGACCCTTACTCTCTGGGTTCAGCTATGACCACAAAGCCCACCAAGGGGATTAGGAAGTTGATTATCTTTCTACCTCCCTCTTGCCACACTTGTTCATGGCGCGCTGGCGGATCAGCTCGTCCAGCCTTTGGTCAATGGATTCCTTCTTCTTCTGAATATCCCTCTCCAAGTCAGCTGTCTTTCTTTCTGTGACAAAACAGAGCAAAACATGCAGGAGGGACAGAAAAAGCTGGCCCACAGTAACACTTTGCTTCCCAGTCATGCATCTTCAGTCACTCAGAACCAAGGAGCAAACTGATTTTTGTTGCGTTTTCTCTTTTTCCACCAAGGTCTTTCTCTTGTGAAATGATTTGGGTCCAACTTCAGCTCTCCAAAGCTGCATAGGCACACAGCCAAAGTCATCATCTTTAAGCAAACAGCTGTCAGAAATGGTATTTTAAATCCCAGCAGGGTGAGGTTGGAGGGGATCTCTGGAGATCATCCAGTCCAACCCCCCCTGCTCCAGCAGGGCACCCCCAGCAGCCTGCCCAGCAGCACAGTGTCCAGCTGGGCTTGGAAGCTCTCCACACAAGGAGACTCCACAACCTCTCTGGGCAGCCTGCTCCAGGCCTCCAGCACCCTCACACCACAGAAGTTTCTCCTCCTGTTCAAATGGAACCTTCTGGGTTCCAGTTTGTGCCCATTGCCTCCTGTTCTGTCCCTGGGCACCACTGAGCAGAGTCTGGTCCCATCTTCCTGCCCCCTCAGCCTTTAGTTTTTGCTGAGCATTAATCAAATCCCCTGGGGCTGCTTTTCTCCAGGCCTAAGAGCCCCAGGGCTCTCAGCCTTTACTCCTCAGTGCTGCTCCAGTCACATTAGCCACATTAGTTGTAACAATCATATACTAAAGATAGAATGATGGAACAGCAAGGTTGGAAGGGACCCTCCAACCCAACATACATGAGAACAAAAACACAGTTTTGGGGTTTTTTAAGTCATCTTTCTTCTTACTTTAATTTAGAGTTTAGGCCACATTTAAGCTGCCACTTTCCCACTGCTTTACAAAACACTGCTGCAGAAAAACCTTGGACCAGATCCTTCCTCCTTCAAGGACACACAGCCCCCAATGTAAACCCACCACCAGGCTCTTAAAGAGAAGTCTGATTTACAGCTTACTTACTCATTCTGTGTTGAACTTGCTTGTCCAGGCTAAATCCCAGCACTTCACTGTTGATTGCTTTCTCAGCACCAATTCGCACCAATTTGATGTCTCCACAATTGCCTGTTTGCAGAAGCAGAGGCAAAAGACTTTTAGATTGCTCCAATCACCTCTCCACTTGGGTATGAGAGAACAAAAAGGAGTAGGGGGAGGGAAGAAAAGGGAGCTGAAATGTGTGTGGGGGGGAAATGGGGCCCTGAAACTTGGGTTAAGAGGCCCTGAAATGGGAGGGGGAAAGAATGGGGCCCTAAAACACACTCTGAGGGAAGGGTTGATGTCTGTGTAAGGACAGAGAGTGATTTATTACCACACCCCCCCCAATAGAAGAGAGCTCAGCAGAGCACATGAGAAGCAGGAAGAGTCTGAGGATGCAGCAGCCTTGTGCCCTCCCTAGGGTTAGACACCATCAGCTGTTTGGGTTTCCCCTTCAGCCCACTGCAGCTACCCAAAAGCCCCAGAAGTCAGCACACAGCATACCCAGAGGCTCCTGCCTGTTCTGGCACCTGCCCTTAAAAGCAATGATGATCTTCTTCATGAGCTCATCCACAGCAGCATTGGATGGTGCACAAACCAGGAAGCGATTCGGCTTCATCTTGGGGTTTGTTTTCCTTGCTGTCCTCTCACTCCTGGTGTTCTGCAGGTGGATTAACAAGAAACCAAAACAGGCTCTTTCAGATTGGCTTTGTGATTTCAAAGTCAGCATTCAGAAGATGGATCAGAGGATGTTAGGGGTTGGAGGTGACCTCCAGAGATTGAGTCCAACCCCCTGCTAGAGCAGGGCCATGGAGACCACTCAGCCTGAGGGCTGGAGCACCTCTGCTATGGACAGGCTGAGAGAGCTGGGGTTAGCCAGTCTGCAGAAGAGAAGGCTCCTAAGTCACCTCACTGTGGCCTTCCAGTATCTGCAGGGGGCAACAAGAAAGCTGGGGAGGGACTTTTCAGGGGGTTGGGTAGTGAAGGACTGGGGGAAATGGAGCAAAACTAGAAGAGGGTAGATCCAGATTGGATGTTAGGAAGAAGTCCTTCACCATGAGGGTGGTGAAACCCTGGAACACCTCAGGGAGGTGGGCAAAGCCCTATCCCTGGAGGTTAAGGTCAGGCTGGATGGGACTCTGAGCAACCTGATCTGTGTAAGGTGTCCCTGTCCATAGCAGGGGGGTTGGAACTGGATGGTTCTTGAGGTCCTTTCCAATTCTGTGATTCTGGAGTATCTCTTAGGCTTTGCCTGGCATTAAAAAGTCAAATATATTGATCACATTGGCACAAAATTCCTTTCAGCAAGGAGGAATTTGATGACTGTATTGGATGCTGATAAGAAAGCCACCAAATGGGGCAGGCCACAGAGCACTAAAGAAAACCCTTAATATTTTGATGTATTAAAAAAGTGTTTGCAAAGGGAGAGGCCAAACAACATCATTTAACACATCAAGACATTAAGGATTTTTGGTTTAGCAAGTCTTTGTTCAGGGACTGACCTAACCACATCATTTCATACATAAAAACAAGGAGGATTTGTCATTTACCAAGTGTCTGTACAGGGAGAGGCCAAATATTACTGAACACATCCAAAAGTCTTAAGGATGTTTTTAATTTCCTAAGAGTTTACCTCACCCATTCTGCACATTGCCTTGATTTGGAGTCCTAGAAACTGCTTCCCAAGGTGCCCCAAAGGTCTTATTTCCTCCACACACAGTACACATTAATTGAGCAAGCTTAATGAATTACACCCCCAGTAATTACTTGCACTTCCAGCTACCAGTGAGCCTCCCTGGGGCACCAACCAGCAGCAGACAGCAAGCAGCACCTTCACTCACTTCTCTCAGGACACGAGACAGAAGGCCAACTATGGTTTTTGATTTCCCAGTCCCAGGTGGGCCATGGATGAGGCAGATCTTGGGAAGCCCTGGATGCTGCTTGACCATGGCATAAGCTGTCTCAATGGCTCTCTTCTGACCTTCATTGTAGTCATTCATATCAGATGCCTGAAGGAACAGACAGGGGCAAAAATAATTAATTATTGGGTGTTGATTTATCATAGAATGGCTCAGGTTGGAAGGGAGCTCAGAGATCATCTACTGCAACCTCTCCACCACAGGCAGGGACCCCTCTCAACTAGACTTGGCTGCCCAAGGCCTCATCCACCCTGGCCCTGAACATCCCCAGGGAGGAGGCAGCCACAGCCTCCCTGGACAGCCTGTGCCAGGCTCTCAGCATCCTCACACTCAACAACTTCTTCCTCAGCTCCACTCTAACCCTGCTCTGCCTCAGCTCCAAACCATTCCCCTTGGGCTGTCTTTAGACACCCTCATGAAAGTCTCTCTGCAGCCTTCCTGCAGGATCCCTTCAGCTACTGGAAGACAGTTCTGAGGTTCCCCCCAAATCTTCTCTTCTCCAGGCTGAACACTCCCAGCTTCCTCAGCCTGTGCTCACAGCAGAGCTGCTCCAGCAGAGATCAAAACTTCCTTGGTAAACATTTTCAAACGTTCCTCATCTCTCTAGGTAAGACTTAAAAACTTACAGGACATGGAAACTTTTGATTCCAGGTTTGCTCACACCCAGTCCTGGCTTGAAAGCTGCAATGAAGGTTTTGTTTGCTCTCCACACATTTACTTTGCATTATTTTTTCTATACTGCCGCTCAATTCATAGATTTACAGACTGGTTTGGGTTAGAAAGGACCTTAAAGATCACTCAGTACCACCCCACCACAGCTAAGGGACACATTCCATTAGACCAGGTTGCTCAAGGCCTCATGCAACCTGGCCCTGAACACCACTTCTCCAGGGAGGAAGAGGAACTGGAAGCTGTTGAAAGAACCCCACTGGTATCCATGTCAATACAACTAAACACCTGAGCAAATGCTGGCTCCTCTCCACCCACAAACCAATCAACTGTTGTGCCTCAGTGCAGATGGAAGCCAACTGTTTGCAGCTCATTGAGTGCCCAGTGAGAGGGCAAGGGGCAACAGGCACAAACTCAAGCACAGGAGGTTCCATCTGAACACGAGGAGGAACTTCTCTGCTTTGAGGGTGGTGGAGCACAGGGGCAGGCTGCCCAGAGAGGCTGTCAAGTCTCCATCTCTGGAAACATTCAAACCCTTCCTGGATGCCATCCTGGCCAAACTGCCCTTGGGTGACCCTGTTTTGGCAGGGGGGGTGAATTACATGATGTGAGGGTGGTGAGATACTGGCACAGGTTGCCCAGGGAGGTTGTGGAGCACAGAATCACAGATCTTTGATCACGTTGGGTGCTTCTGTGCTCCACAACCTCCCTGGAGGTGTCCAAAGCCCGGCTGGACAAGGCCGTGAGTGACCTGTACTAGTGGGAGGTGTCCCTGCCTATGGCAGGGGGTTGGAACTGGCTGAGCTTTGAGGTCCCTTCCAACCTTCCCATTCTGTGATTCTGTGTCCAGAGGTCCCCCCCCAGGCCCCATCATTCTCTGATGGTCATCCCAAACACCACCAGGCAAAGCCAGTTTTGCAACACTCACGAGATCCAAGCATTCACTCTGTCATCTCTAGCTGCAGGACTTACAGCACTCTCTGAAGCTCCAGGCAAATCTCTGGGGCAGAAGTCATTGTAAGATGGATTTATGATGGGTTTAGCCAGGGGACTCCTGCTGAGCAGCAGCAGACTTCTGAACTCGCGGCGTGTGGTCACCAGGGAGCCAACCACCAAACATTTGACTTGCTTGTTTTTGGAGAAGGACAAATTGCCTCGAGTTTGCACAGAAACATGATAGACAGTGTGCTGCTCCTTCTGTCCTGTTAGAGGGGGGAAAAACAAAACAAAGCACAAACAAGTTGGTTAGCTTGAAGGACATCCAAGCTGTTACCTGAAATAAACTCCCCCTACCTGGAGAGGTTCAAGGCAAGGCTGGATGGGGCCTGGAGCAATCTGTTCTAGTGGGAGGAGTCCCTGCCCACAGCAGGGGGATTGGAACTCAATGATCTTTAAAGTCCCTTCCAACTCAAACCATTCTTGGATTCTCTGATGCTCAAACAGGTTACTGAACTCACTAGAACCAGCTGGCACCTTCTGGTACAGTGGCAACAATCTAATCCTTGCAGACACCTCAAGCACCATTCCCACCTCCTCCAAAACAAACCTGCAGACACCTCAAGCACCATTCCCACCTCCTCCAAAACAAACTCTTGCAGACACCTCAAGCACCATTCCCACCTCCTCCAAGAAACAAACTCTTGCAGACACCTCAAGCACCATTCCCACCTCCTCCAAGAAACAAACTCTTGCAGACACCTCAAGCACCATTCCCACCTCCTCCAAAACAAACTCTTGCAGACACCTCAATCACCATTCCCACCTCCTCCAAAACAAACTCTTGCAAACACCTCAAGCACCATTCCCACCTCCTCCAAAACAAACTCCTGCAATCACCTCAAGCACCATTCCCACCTCCTCCAAAACAAACTCTTGCAGACACCTCAAGCACCATTCCCAACTCCTCCAAAACAAACTCTTGCAGACACCTCAAGCACCATTCCCACCTCCTCCAAGAAACAAACTAAGAAACTCAGACTGATAACAAAGCCCAAAAAGCAGCTCAGGTTAAAGCTGTCTGATGAATCAGTGATCTCAGTACTTGCTCCTCTTGGTAATTCACAACTTCACTTGCAGAAGGCAGTGAAAATTGAGTCAGAGCACTGAAGGAAGCTTTTAAAGCTGCATGCATAGAACTTCCACAGCAGAGTCTGCTCTTCAGTAAGTGATGATGATCTGTATGGAAGGGATTCTCTAGGAGAACACCTGGAGAGCAGGGCTGCAGCTTCAGCTCCTGTTTTTTTCTAAAGTTTCCAGCATGGAACAGTCCAAGCACAGTGGGAAAGCACTCCCATTTTGCCTGAGCTCAGGGTGGTATTACAAATGCTGACAGCCAGCTCTGGAGAAGCATTTCAGAGCCCCAGGAAGGATCTCACCTTCATCCCAACCCCCTTTACTTACTGGCTGAAGAGCCAGAGGCCCGATAAAAGCGAGTCACAAGCCCAACGTGATACACCTTAGAGTTTTCCATCTCCCCTTCTTCCTTGAAGGTGTCTTTTTTGTTCTGGAGCACCAAAAAGATTACATCATCCTCCTTTGGGTGAAGCTGCCTTGCCAAGTCTGCTTCTCGAAGATGAGCTGTTTGAAAATGAAAGCCACTGGAATTATTTTGCTCTTCCCGCTAGAAAAGTGCTGCAAACTAAACCTTGGTAGTGCCCCCCTGTGAACTTTTCAAGCTATTAAAGGCTATAGTAAAAGATTCTGAAGAGTTTTAAATCCATCCTACATTCTTAAACCTGAACACAACACTGCATAAGGATAAAGCAAGCCAAAGACTATTTCATTTACCAAAAGCAGCTGAACCAAAATCCCAATTATTAAGATGGAAATGAAGCTGGACATGAGCCCATCCTGGGCTGCATCAAAAGCAGTGTGGCCAGCAAGAGAGGTGACTCTGCCACTCTGCTCTGGTTAGACCTCACCCAGAGTGCTGTGTCCAGCTCGGGGGCCCCCTACACAAGAGGAACATGAACCTGCTGAAGTGCATCCAGAGGAAGCCACAAAGAAGATCAGAGGGCTGCAGCACCTCTGCTACAAGGACAGGCTGAGGGAGCTGGGGTTCAGTCTGGAGAAGGGAAGGCTCCAGGGAGTCCTTACAGTATGTGAAATGGAAGGGCCTGTGCTGATAGGAGAGGGGCAATGGTTTGGAACTGGAGCAGAGGAGGTTTAGGTTGGACTTTAGGTTGGACTTAGAAAGTTCTGCACAACAGAAGTGGAGAAATACTGAAACAGGTTGCCCAGGGATGTGACTGAGGCCCCATCTCTGGAGACATTCAAGACCAGACTTGAGTGGCCCTGGGCAGTCTGACCTAGTTGGAGATGTCCCTGCTGACTGCAGGGAGTTGGGTAAGATGACCTTTGAGGGTCCCTTCCAACCTGATGCAATCTGTGACTTACAGCTTTGTCCTTAACACGCAAGTCACAAACTCCCTTCCAGAGGTGTTTCTGCTACATGCACTCTGAAACAGCACATTCTGGATGCTTCCTGCACTGAAAGCAAATGAAGTTCTACCTCCAAGTGCTAGCTCACTGTAGGGAATCATCTCTTTGAACATCAGAACAGGGTCTGATGAAGCCTCTCTTACCTTCGAAATGTGCTGTATTCACATCAGCACGGAAGTCTGGCAGCTCACTCTTGCAGAGCAGGTAGTAACTCTTCTCTCTTCCTCTCTGGTTTTCCATCCAGCCTTGTGCCAGCTACGTGTTGGAAAGGAAAAGCTAAATAAAAACACTTTGAAGGTTTTAGTGTGACCTGAAGAACAGTTTCTCATGACTCAAAGGGCAAACAGAAGTGAAAAGCAGACTGGTGAGCACAAGGAGCCGAGAGTCTCACCCACATCTTTCTTAACACCTAGACAGGCTCTACAAACCACTTCCAGACAAACACATCTGAGCTTGTGCAGCCCAGCAGGCAAATCTTTCCCAGGCTGCATCCAGAGGAATGTGGGCAGCAGGGCATGAGAGGGGATTCTGCTCCTTGACTCTGCTCTGCTGAGACCTCATCTCCAATCCTGCTCCAGTCCTGCTATCCCCAGCATAAGAACAACACAGGAGGTCACAAAGATGATCCAAGGGCTGAAGCAGCTCTGCTGTGAGGACAGGTGAGGGAGCTGGCAGTGTTCAGCCTGGAGAAGACTCCAGGGGGACCCTAGAGCTGCCTTTCAATACCTGAAGGAATCCTCCAGGAAGGCTGCAGAGAGATTTTTCCCTGAGGGTGTCTAGAGACAGGCCAAGGGGGAATGGTTTGAAGCTGAGGCAGAGCAGGGTTAGAGTGGAGCTTAGGAAGAACTTCTTCAGTATGAGGGTGGTGACTCTATTCCAGAGTCTTCAGATGGTAAAGAGGACATTTTGGGAAAAAACCCAACCAGACAGTTTTGAATTTCTTGGTAACATTTCCTAGGGCTGATGAAAACAAAACCAAGACTCAGAAAGCCACTTACTGTTTCAAAGGCATTTAGCATCATCAAGGGGAAAAAGGTATTAAAATAGTCATTGTATCCCTGGAAGTGCACGGGAACAGGGGCTACAATGGACTGCAGGAGGTTACTTGGAGGCCCAAACTGGCCAAAGTTTGCAATGGATTCATAAGTCCAGTTCAGAACTTCGTTGACAAAAGTGTTGTTGTCTCGCTGCGGAGCGCCGAGGCCAGCGGAGTGGCTGCCTCGGGCAGCTCCTCTGGCAGCAGCTGGAGCAATCTTGTTCTGCTTGTTGTGTGACTGCAGAATGTTCCCATAACTGTAGGGCTGAGGAATGCTGCTGGAACTTGGAGGCCTGTCAGGCTGAGTGGCAGCTGGCACAGGCCTCAGACCCAGTGGCCTGCCCACCGCCGGTTTGGCTGCGCTCACTTTGCTTTTCGCAGCCGGTGGCAGCTTCTTGCCGTGCTCCAGGTCCTTGCTGAAGACTGCACTGCGTGAAGAACTTGCTGAGCTGAAGATTTTGGTGGTGGAAGGCTTTCTTGGTTTGGAAGGTGGCTGGAGAGGCTTGGCAAACACATGATCTTCCGAGCTGCTGGCTGAATGCTTCCTGCAGTACTCCCCTGGCTTTGCCACCTTCTCCACACAGGCTGTGTGCCTGCATCGCGGCACAGCCGAGGGCTCGCTCTGCTGAAGGCTCTCAGCAGTGTCCATCTCCTCAAGCCTTTTACTACCCATAGTAATATCTTCAAGACTTTCTACCTGGGAACATAATTCCATATCCACAGGATCTGGCTGAGTTAAAAATAAATTATCATCATCTCCGCTGTCCTCAGCTGCTTCCCACCCATTTTCTGCTGAAGTCTTCTCACACTCAGGTTGGACCACGCAGGCTTTGCCTGAAGGTTCATCTTCATCAGTTCCAGCAAACACAGTGGAAGAGAGACTTGAAACTGTAGGTACAGGAGGAACCATCACCTTGTTGTCCTCTGATCTGGTTGAGCCTAAAGAGCTGAGCAGTTCAGAGACACGTGTCTCCTCAAAGGGACAAACAGTCTTCTCCCTTTTCTTGTCTCTTTGGTTTTCAACAGATCCTTCACCAGATGCCAGCCCAACACCTGGAGGCTTTGGTTTCCTTAACTTTGCATCCACTTTGCTAACTTTGCTTCTTCTCTCAGAACCCCCCAGAGATTCTCCGACACGTTTTGGGGGCCTCGTCTGCCTTAAATATTGACAGTCCTGGCAGGCTAGAAACTTTTTGTTATACTTTATGGACAAAGTCTGAGCAGCAGTTGGCTTTGTCTTCCGTTTCTGTGGCAGTCCAACCTTCCCTGCAGCCTTCCCATGACTACGTAGCTCAACGATGCTCTCCAAAGAGCGCTGGGACAACTCGAGGGCTTTGCGTGGTGCCTTCTTCAGCCCAAGCTTTTCTACAGTTGATGCTGGCACAGGACACTGCCTCACCTTCTTTGGAGGAACTACTGCAGGCAGTGACCTGTCAGGTTGACAAACTGAGGTCTTCTCAAGTAGTTTACTTTGTGCTGGTTTAAGAGGAGGAGGCTTTTTAGGGCTTCTCTGAATGGTTCTTGCTGCCTTGGGTTTGGTTACGCTCTTCCGTGGGCTGGTGCTCTTTTTCTTAAGGGCCAGCTTTGAAGCTAAGGAGACTTTAGATGTAGATGCTCTGGGTTCAGCTGACTCCAGGGGGAAGTTTTGAGCAACAGGACCTTTGTCTGCAAGACTGTCCAGCTCATCTTCCATATTTCCCTTACTAAAAGATTCTTGCAACACTGAGTGAGTTGCTTCTTTCATAGCATCTCCTTTTTCCTGATGAGAAGTATCTTCTAGCTGCTCCTCCATGATGGCTGCTTCTTCTTCCATCATCTCATCAGTTATGTAATCCACTTCATAACCCCACTCAATGGTGTGGTCAATGTTGTCATCACTCTGTGCATCACCTGAATTACTGCTGCCAGTTACTGCTGAAAGCTGATCTTGTTTATACTCCTGAGTTGGTGCCATGGCTTGAGTGTCTGACCAAACCGAGTAGACATCCTCGTCTGTTTCAAACTCAAAGCACTGAGACTCACACTCCTCTAGGGACAAGGGAGAGCCTGGAGACTTTGACTCAGAAAAGCAGCTGGAAGTTGAAGGCTGTTTGTCAAGGGACACTTTTTCAGTGACTTGTTTTGTCTCCTCATCAGCCACACTTTCATCAGAAGAGTCTAAAACTACCACAGTTTTATTGCCACTGTCACGGGGAGGCCTGGGACCTTGGTCATCAGTGGAAGATCTTACAGCACCTTTCACCTTCCTTGTAACATGACTCACACTATGATGGACTGAGCTTTCTTGGCTGGAATCAAAGGGAAAATTGACACCTTTGGCATAGGCAGCTAAAGATAATTTGCAGAGCTCTCTATCAACCTCGGAGTCTGTTAAAGCCTTGTCTTCAGGATCCACCTCCATGGCCCCTTCCTCTTTCTTCCTTGCTGCACTGTTTCCTCTCTTGAAATACTCTGAAAATTCCAACAACCTGTCACTTGAGTCACACTTCAGGGGCAGAGGCCTGCTCTGAGAAGCAGGGCTGGACAGGTCCCTCTTGCTTTCAGAGCTAGATGGAACACGATCCAGTTTAGGCTCATCTGCCTCTGCCTTTGAAGCTATTGCTGCTGGACAGCTCTTCAAGTCAGGTGGGAGTTCAATTCTCCTTATGGTGACTTTCAGATCCTTGAGTTTGTAAGGGTCTGCCTTAGGATCTGCAGAGGAACTGGGAGCTGCATTGCTCTGCTTTCCATCCAAACTGTGATCATGCCCATGGGAACCAACACGAGGTGGAGCAGCCTGGTGCACTGGAGTTATGGGTCCTGCTTCATGTTGGTTTTCCAGCTCTGAGTCTCTCCTGCAGTCTGAATGCTGTGCATTTGGATGAAGGTTCTGATTTTCCAGGTGGCATTTCCCTGCCACAGGCTCATCTGCCCTGTTTTCCTGAACTTTCCTACTTAATTTTGCTGCCAAAGAGTTCTTTGGGAAGACACTGCCCTGAGCTGGAGATTCATCAGCTTCCTTCTTAATATTCCCCAGGAGGCCTTTTGTGGATGTCCACCACCTTGTACTCATAGATGGATCCCTGCATTCCTCTTCCCAAGCACTCTTTCTTCTGCCTAAAGGGGTCTCTTGGCAATCTCCATCTCCCTTTTCCTTCCACGTGACAGTAGCTGGTGAAGAAAGGTCGTCTCTGTCACACACACTCCCTTTACATCCATCATCATTCTTCTCTTGCTTTACAGACACGAGAGGCTGATCTTGCTTTACAGGCACAGCAGGCAAAGGTGGGGAGCTTGCACCATTTCCTGCGGCAGCAGAGGGATCCAGTGGTCTGTTCTTTATGCTTCTCACCACCTGCCTGAGGCACACCTGTAGCTCCTGAGTTTCCTGGATGTTCAGCTGCCAACCCAAGGAGAGGTTTCCTCGCAGGAGGAGGTTGAGCTTGTTCAGGTAGCGCTTGCAGAGAGCTTGCTGCCCGATTTGGTAGCCCTCTTTCAGCAGGCTGCGGATCAGCTGCACGCAGGCATGCTGCACGGAGCCGGACGCTTGCAGGGAGCCCGGGGCACCTCTCGGGCAGGGCCCGGCGCCTTTATCAGCACGGCGAGTGAAGGCTGTGGCAGGAAGCTTGGCACACCTCACCACGGCTTCCACCCACTCCTGGGAGCTGATCCACAGCAAGTGCAGGCACTTCTTATTCCTGTGCAGCTCGATAATGGACACCAAGATGAGGAGGAAAAATTCGGCGATCTTGTCGCACTGCTGCACTCTTAGGTTGAGGGTATCTTTGATTTCTGAGCAGAGGTAGTGGATGACTTCTACTATGTAAGCCACACCCAAGTCCTTCAGGTCCATCAGGGACTGAACAAAAGGGATGAACCAGAGGAATGTGCTCTCGTGGACACGAATGTCTCTGCCGATGTCAGACTGCAGCAGGTTAGCCAGCGTCTGCATATCCTCGTACAGGCTGGGGCAGTAATTGGGGCAAATGGCAGCCTTCCATCCAGTGTCCTGAAAAACAAATGCTCCACACATCAGCCTCATCCTGCACAGCTTCCTTTGTAGAATGGCTGCAGAGATTCACAGGGTTGTGCTGGTTTGAGGCTAAGTGGAATCTTTTAACGGAGAAAATTGTATTACAGGCTGTGAAAAGCAAGCACTGGTGATGTCTGCTTCATCAGAGGCTTGCTGAGATGGATAAGAACACAAACATAGATAAGACACTCTCAGAGTCTCTCAGTCTCTCTCTGGGAGCCAGTGGTTCCTCTCCTCTTTGCTAACCTAACTAACAACTTTCCTTCTAACACCCCTGACCAATCCTCCAAACTCACCTTGTGCATAAGGCAGGGGGATGGGCAGAAGGTGGAAGGGTGGTTGGGAGCCCCTCCTGGGGACTCTGAGCTCTGGGAGGGGGATTGTGCTTCTGTATCACCTTTAACTTGTCTATGCCTGTCACTATTCCTGTCTATTGTGTCTATCTCTGCTTGTAAATTGTGCTAAACTGTAAACAGAGCTTCAGTCCTTAACTTCCAGCCTGCTGAGTCTAGTTTGGGGGATTTTACAAAGTGTGTGTGTGTGGAGGGGGG
>VWYK01098845.1:0-12688 GCA_013399775.1 Semnornis frantzii
CTGATGAGGAGAGGCTGAGAACCTTGGGGTTGTTCAGGTTGCAGAGGAGAAGGCTGAGAGGGGAGCTGAGCAGTGTCTCTCAGTAGCTGAGGGCTGGGGGGCAGGAAGGAAGGCACAGGGACAGCCTCTGCTCACTTGTGCCCTGCCACAGGACAAGGGCAAGGCATGGAAACTGCAGCACAGGAAGCTGCAGCTCAGCAGGAGCAAGAACTTGTTTGGTGTAAGGGTGGCAGAGCAGTGGCACAGGCTGCCCAGAGAGGTTGTGGAGTCTCCTTGTCTGGAGCCTTTCCAGCCCTGTCTGG
Organism: Semnornis frantzii; assembly: GCA_013399775.1. Taxonomy (NCBI): domain Eukaryota; kingdom Metazoa; phylum Chordata; class Aves; order Piciformes; family Ramphastidae; genus Semnornis; species Semnornis frantzii. The sequence goes on from VWYK01098845.1 coordinate 303, forward strand.
ATGGGTTCCTGTGCCCCACGCGCTGGATTCCCTGGTCCTGCTCTGGCAGGGGAGTTGGACTGGAAGCTCTGCAGAGGTCCCTTCTAACCCCTAACACCTTGGAATCTTGTGACCCTACTATGTTGCCTCACTTTGGATACGTTATTTTCAGTTCCTCTCTTGATATTCTGCTTTTCACAGGTACAATGGGAGCCATGTAAGGATGCAGCCACAATGAAAGAAACTGAATTCTTCTTGTCAGATACAGATAATAAAGACAATTTCTGTCAGTGAAGGAAGGAAAATCCCTTGAAAGTGCAGTTTGAAAGGAATTTACAGCTCATGTGATGATTCATTTGAGAAATGAAAGATTTATTACAGGAGGGGAAAAAAAAAGAAAAAAAAAAGATGAAACTGATGAAAAGTAAACCCAGAAAGCCTCAGTCCACAACTTCCTCTCCTACAGCACTAGAGAATAAAATATTCTGCATGCTCCTATTATCAGGACCTCTTAAATGGAATAATTTAAGGGTAAAACAAACAGCAATTTTGTGATTGTAAAGAGGAATTAGCATTTTGCTCAAAAGGAATGGCAATTAGCAATGATAACATTGTGATTTATACTAATTGAGATTAAAGCAGACAAAATAGCAACATTAGTAATCATTTGAAGTGCTGTATTACTCATTATCCTCTGGTTTGTAAACATCTCTCTTGAAATTAAAAAGTAATTAGGAGCATTTTAGTCATTTAATTCACTGTAATTAGGATTTTAGAAGAACTACAGCCCTGCTGTTGGAAGCCTTTAAGGTTTTGAATTGAGAGAATGTTGTGAGGGTTTGTGTTTTGGGTTTTTTTCCTCAGATTTAAGTGGTGACTCAATTTCTGGGGGACACAGAGGTAAATGGTGTCACTAGAAGCAAGAGGAAGGTGTTCATGAGAGATGACTTGGACTGATACATGCACCTACCTTAAAGAAGTGAAAGCTTAGAGGAATGAGAACAGGGTTGCAGCCTCCAGACCTCAATTCCAAGTCAGTCTGGACAAGGAGTAGGCAAAACTGTTACTTCCAGGTGGAACTAAATATGTCTAGTGTGGTACGTTGTTACTCAAGCAGAACATGAGACAGAACATTGTCCTTCTGTTACATCCAGGAAAAGGAGAAAGCCAACTCACATAGCATCATAGAATGGTCTGAACTGGGAGGGACCTCCAAAGCTCATCCACTCCAGCCCTCTGCAGTCAGCAGGGACATCCTCCACTAGAGCAGATTGCCTAGAGCCCTGTCCAGCCTCACCTTGAATATCTCCAGGGATTTGGACCCAATCACCTCTCTGGGCAACCTGTTGCAGTGTTCCAGTACTCTCCTGGTGCAGAATTTGGTCCCCACATTGAATCTCAATCTGCTCTGCTCTAGTTTGAAGCCATTGCCCTCGTCCTGTCTCTGGAGGCCTTTGCAAGCAGTCTCTCTGCAGCCTTCTTGTAGCCCACTTCAGGTCCTGGCAGGTTGTTATTAGGTCTACCTGGAACCTTCTCTTCTCCAGGCTGAACCGCCCCCCCNGAGTGCTGCAGAACTGGACATGAATGGTTATGACCTGGTTATCCATTACCAACCCTGGTTAGCAAAGGGGGTTCATGCTCAGATTCAAATTCTCCTGGGCTAAATAAAGGTGAAGTGACCGCAGACAGCTAGGAAGTTGGTTTATTAGATTGGAACAGAGTAGAGGCAAAATTGGAAGGAAAAGTTGTTACCATTCCCCCTGCAAGCAGCTCACAATTATCACAGTGCCAGTCCCACATTCTTGGTGGCAGGTGCACCTTTGAACAGGGAGGGGAAAGGCATTCCATGGTTCTTTTGATCCAGCCCAAGCTGCCGTTAGGTTTCTGTGCTGCAAGTGTCCATTGCTGGCTCATCTCCAGCTTCCTATCCATCAGCACCCTGAAGTCTTTTCCTGCAGGGTTCCTCTCAATGTCATCATAGCCCAGCCTGGATTGATATCTGGGATTGCCCTAACCTAGGCACAGGACCTTGCACTTTGCTTCGTTGAACCTCATGAGGGTTCTCCTCTGCCCATCTCTCCAGCCTGGTCAGGTGTCTCTGGGCGCCATCCTGTCCTTCAGTCTTGTCAGCCACACCACTCACCTTGGTACTGTCTGCTTTAAACAGGCTAGAACTCATCTCTGAGGGGGAGTTGGCCTTCACAGTGAGAAAAGGGTGCCCTGGCAGCATATGCAACATGTTCAATATGCAGTAGTGTGGGTATCCAGCTGGTTCAAGGAAGGGAAGAAGCTTTCTATAGTCCATTAACCTTCCCAGAAGTTTCTCTTTGTTGTGCTTAGTGACAGTGCATTGAACACACATCCTTTATGTAATCCTTGCCCAGTTTTCCTTCAGCAGATATTCAGCTGTGGTGCAGAGTGAAAGGAAGATGATCTATATATGGGGTCCCCATTACTGTCATCCCAACCTTGTGCTGCTCTCATATTAGAAGAGATCATTTTTTATGTTGTTTTTATCTCTTTATTGTTTATTCATCAGTTGATGGGTTTTACCTCCCCCAGTCTGCAGTTTGGCTCTTGATGCTGAAACCTGCTCTTGGATAACTTGTCATCAGTTTGAAATGTCACTGGTGCAGAATCAGACTCCTCCTTGGTCAGAAATGTTGCAATGGACTTTTAGACCCCCAAAAAGGACATCAGGGAAGGAAATCCAGCTGTGGCACCTGTTTTTATGCACGAATTGATTCTGATCCCTCTGAGGCCAAATGACCTGGCAGAGGTTAAAAACAGTAGAGGTTGCTCTGCCCCTTCTGGGACTATTTTGATTATCATAGAATCAAAGAATGTCTCTGGTTGGATGGGACCCTCGAAGGTCAGCTTGTCCAACCCCACCCCCCGCCTGCAGTGAGCAGAGACACCCCCAACGAGATCAGGTTGCCCAGACCGCATCAACTTTGACCTTGAATGTCTTCAGGGATCTTTCCACCACATCCCTGGACAACCTGTTCAAAAGCTTTATCACCTTCCTCGTGAAGAGCTTTCTCCTGCCCAATCTAACTCTACCCTGCTCCATTTCCAAACTTGTGCTGTCATTACAAACCCTCGTAAAAACCCCCTTCCTAGCTTTCTTTAGGCTCCAGATGGGGCTGAAAGGATGATATGAAGTCTGCCCAGAGCCTTCTCTTCTGCAGCCTGGACAACCCTAACTCTCTCGGCCTGTCCCCACAGGGGAGGTGCTCCAGCTCTGATCATCTTTGTGGCGCTTTTGTAGCTCCAAGACACGAAAGAATGTCCCTCTGACAAGGGACTCCTCCATGTATGGCAGATACCTACCTGATATTGTAGCAATCACTGGAAGTGGGATGAGAAGTGAGTGATTTATACATATCTGCAGAATTTTATAGGAAGACAGGAAGGCTGAGTAGTAGCCCAGAGGACTGCAAGTGAGTGTATTGAAACACTTTTAGAAGAATTCAGTGTCAAGACTCCTTCAGTCACTATAATTCTCTTTCACCAGAGATAGGAAGACTTGGTTAATCCCCACTGAGGAGGAAGAACTTGGGAGAACTGATCGGATACCAGAGTTACATAAAGAGGGTTGTCCTGGTGTTGCTATCGTTGTGCTGCACTTAGCAGTATAAACTCCTCTGTGCACACTACCCAACGATTATTTTGATTTATTTTCTGCACTTTCTCTTACTTCAAATTAAATTGTTACCTTCTTTTTTAGATGTTTGGGTTTTACCTTTTCATTGTCTCTTTAATGTTAATTTTCCATCCCACCACCTAATTCTACTGGGTGGAACATAAGCGTCATAATTTTAAACTAAGATGCCAAATCCATTGTGTTCAAGTAGCTTCAGAATCAGATAGAATGATAGAATTGTTTTGGTTGGATAAGACTTCTAAGATCATTGAGTCCAGTCATCAAGCTAAGACCACCATGGTCATTAAACCATGTCTCACAGTGCCATGGCCACATGTTTCTTGAATACCTCTGGGGATAGTGACTCCAGCACCTCCCTGAGCAGCCTGTTCCAATGTCTGACCACTCTTGCAGCAAAGAATTTTTCCACATATCCATCCTAAAGCTCCCAATCTATCTGGTTTGTCAGTGTGAAAGAACTTCTGAAATTCTTCCTGTTCAGAAAAGACCTTTCCTAAAGTGAACTGGTGGAAGTTTGTTGCTGTTATGTCTAGTAAATTCTTGCAAGGACACCACACAGCCTTGGAAAGAAGATGCCCTCAGTAATGGAGGAAATCTGTCTCTCTGTTAATTTGTCTCTTATCTCTCTGTGACAATCTGTCTGTAGCTAGAGGGCTTTGCGTGAAAATATGATGGCAGGAAGATCAAGGCTGTCTGACTGGGGTCATTCCTCAGGATACAGTGGTGGTTAGCACATTGATAGTGCATTAGAATTAATGAAGGCTGACAGGTTTCTTTTAATTCACACCATTTGTTTCTGTAATCAGTAGTGATTCTACTGGCTCTGCTACATCCTCAAGCTCCACTAAAACCTTTCCTTTCTGCTTCAAAGGTGGTTCCTCTTCTGCTTTCCCTTCTTATCCTAAAGACAACAATCACTGCCAGCCTGCAAAGTAATGAATATAGAATCATAGAGTCACAGAATGCTCTGGGCTGGAAAGGACCTCCAAAGCTCATCCAGTCCAACCTCCCTGCAGTCAGCAGGGACATCCTCCACTAGATCAGTTTGCCCAGAGCCCTGTCCAACCTCATCTTGAATATCTCCAGGGTTGGGGCCTCAACTGCCTCCCTGGGCAACCTGTTGGTGTGTTCCACCAACTTCATAGTAAAGAACCTGCAGTCTTTGCAAATGGTCCCTCTGCAGCCTTCTTGTAGTCCCCTGCCTCTATGGGCAGGCTGCTATTAGGTCTTCCTGAAGCCTCCTCCTCTCCAGGCTGAACATCCCCAGCTCCCTCAACCTGTCCCCATAACGGAGTTGCTCCAGCTCCCTCATAATTTTCTTGTCCCTCCTCTGGACCTGCTCCACCAGATTGATATCCTTTCTATATTGAGGACTCCAGAGCTGGACACAGCACTCCAGGTGAGGTCTGACCAGAGTAAACAGGCAGATCACTGCTCTGGATCTGCTGGCTGTGCTTCTTGTGATGCAGCCCAGGATGTGATTCGCCCCAGCTTACTCAAGGCTTTGCTGGTCTTTAACTCAGACTGTTCCCTTCACAAAAGCAGCACTTATGTAATCATCATTATGCCAATTAACCAAGGATTCCACTTTCCTCTAGGGTTTGTGGGTAAAATGTGCCAAACCCATTTAGCAGCTGCCAAAAGCACAAGAACACTCGTAGAATAAATAACTACAGGGGGCTGGCAATGCACCTGGGAAGCTGCAGATCAGTGGCACAGATGAATGTGTGTGTGTGTGTGTGATTAGCTCATCAACAAAATGTTGTCTGTGTTGATCTAAAGAAGGAAATTAATGGTTGGTATGTGATGATGCTTTAGGAGTGATGCTGATGTCTCCTGTACATTCCACTCCTTTTATCAGAGAATCCCAGAATCTCAGCATGATAAGGGCAGGAAGGGACCTCTGGAAATCATCTAGTCCTGCTAAAGAAGGGTACCCACAGCAATTACCCAGGGTCACAAGGGCCAGGTGGGTTTGGAATCTCTCCAGACAAGGAGACTCCACAACTTCTCTGGGAAACCTGCTCCAAGCCTCCAGCACCCTCACACCAAAGAAGTTTCTCTTCATGTTCAGATGGCTCCTGAGTTCCACTGTGTGCCTATGAGCCCTTGCCCTGATACTGAACGCCACTGAGTCTGGTGGCATCTTCTTGACCCTTGCCCTTTAGATGTTGATAAGCATTGATAAGATGAATTACCTCTGGTTCTTCTTCCTTATGGAAAGTTCTTTATATGACATCTACCTGCTTTTGTGTAAGAAATGCTGGATACGATTCCAAAGTCAGGAACATCTCTAGGTCAGGTTTACTTCAGTTCTACCCAGGAACAAATTACACACTCTGTGTTCCTGCCAGTGTCCTTGGTTTGAAGGGAGCAGGGCTTCCCAGGAAGTGGTCATCAAGAGCAGCCTGGACAGCACTGATTCCATATACTTCACAGCAGATACATAGAAAACAGCCAACTCTATCTTGGCAAAAAGCTCTACATATGGGAAGAAAGGATCTGTGTATGACAGGATTTGTGTCTTTAAGAACACATTGGAGTGGGTTTGAAAGATCTGTCTTAGAATGGTTGGAAGGGACCTTAAAGATCATCTAGTTCAAACTCCCCTGCCATGGGCAGGGCCACCTTCCACTAGCTCAGGGCCTCATCCAGCCTGGCCTTGAACATCTCCAGGGAGGAAGAGTATCCATGGCCTCCCTGGGCAACCTATTCCAGTGCCTCACCACCCTCATTGTAAGGAATTTCTTCCTATTCTCCAGTCTAAATTTCCCCTCTTTCAGATCAAATCCATTTCCCCTCATCCTATCACTACAAGCCTCCTCGGCTGTCTTGTAGCCTTCTTCAGCCCTGGAATGCTGTCTCCATGGAGCCTTCTCTTCTCCAGGCTGAACAGCCGCAACTCTCTCAACCTGTCCCCACAGAGGAGGTTCTCCAGCCCTCTGCTCATCTTTGTGGCCTCCTCTGGACCCGCTCCAGCAGTTCCATGTCCTTCTTGCGATGAGAGGCCCGTAACTGGACACTGTGTTCCAGGTGGAAATTCCTGTTCTAAGAGGCAGTTGTTCCTTGAGAACAGCCAATGTTAGGCATCTTCAATGGTACTTTTATTTTTTTTCCCTGCAGAATTTATTATTTGTCAGCTGAACCCAGAGTAATTACTTTCCAATTATAGGGATGTTAAAAATTGTAAACCAGGCAATTAACCTTCTGGTTGCAGGATTAAGGAGCCACTACATGTAGCAAAACATGTTCAGTTCAGAGTAAAAACTCTGCCAAGGCCTGGGGATGAAACTCTTGGAATAATGATAAAGAATCCACTCCTGTAGTTAACCTACCTGCTAAATGAATTAGCTGCAACTGCTGGCATGAAAAAAAAAAAGGATCTATTATATCATCACATAGCAGTCAAAAGGAAAACAGATCTCATAAATCCCAAATTGCAGGACACATTTGCAACCTAGGATTTACCTTGTAAACCCAGTTAACCTCCCTCTATAGGCAATAGAAAGAGAAATCCACCTCCTGAGGGCATTTTTTAACACCTTGCCACAATTCAGAACATCAGGGCTCTATGCTTCCGCCCTAAACTTTCAGACCAGAAGATAGGAGGTTGGGTGCAGTGTACACAAAACAAGATCCTCAGACCAAATTGACAGTACTTAACTTTTGATTCAGTGCTTGCACAGCAGATTGTAGAAGCATGGAAGGGTTTCAGTTGGAAAAGACCTTTAAGATCATCAGGGCCAACCATTAAGCGAGCACTGCCAGGTCACCACTAAACCATGTCTCTCAGCACCTCCATGGCTTTGAAACACCTCCAGGGATAAGGAGTCAGTGATCTCCAAGCCTGTTCCAGAGACTGACAACAGTTTCAGGGAAGAAGTTTCTTCTTAATATCCAACCTAATCCTCACCTGGGACACTCAAAGCTGCTTCCTCTTGTCCTATCACTTGTGATCTCATCTAGTTGGAGATGTCCCTGCTCACTGCAGGGGGGTTGGACGAGATGGTCTTCGAGAGTCAATTCTAAACCAAGGCATTCTTTGTTTGTATGATAACCAAAATAATCTCAGAGGGGGCAGAATAACCTCTGGTGGTTATAGCCTCTGCCAGGTCATTTGGCCTTCAGAAGTATCATGCATAAAAATAGGTGTCTGAATCTGTGAATCCGTTACTATGGAGAAAAGCCCAATGCCAATCTCAGTCCAACAGCCTATCAGAGAGTTGTAGACAGTGAGAGTTCTCCTCAACCTCCTTTTCTCTAGTTCTCTCAAGCACTTTTGGTGACACCTGTTCTCCAGAGCCTAGAAGTGTGCTCTGATTTCTGAAGGAATGTTGACTTCTATTTTACTTACAGCAGAGCCACTTAGCAGGAAGCTTTTGTATCTCTTTAAAAGAAATTATTGTGCTCCACTAAATGAACCTTTATCTAAACATGTCACACCAGCGTGTCAAGCACTACTGTCACTTTAGAAATGAAACACGTCAAAGAGGTTCCAGTACTCTGATCATTTTCTCATGACGACAGAGGGGTTGAATCTTCATTCTGGGCTCATTTCTAACACTTCTGTGAGGACAGCAAGAACTGGATTTTCAGCTCCTTTGCCTTTGCATATTCCTGCAATTAGTTCTTCTGCCAGAATGTGCCATGCATTGAGCTCACAGTGTGCCTTCAGGAGAACTGGCTGCAGTTTGGACTCAGAAGTATTTTATTTTCTCTTTTCCTTTCAAAAAATTCAGAGCAGAAGGAAAGGATGTGTCTGGAAATTACAGATGGATAATAGTGATAAAAGAGTCACCTGCTGACCTCTAGCTAAATTAGACACATTGGGAGATAAAAATGTTATTAATTCTGTATTAATTCCATTTGGCATTCCCTGCAAAAAGCAGCAAAGAAAAACTGGAAGTGTTTCTTCCATGGCAGAGAACTCAGATCTTGGAACTTAGAGTTGAATATGAGCCCTTTCATAATGTCCATGGACTCCTACCATCCTATAAACAGGACAGAGGTGTCAAGAGATTCCTCAGGAAGTCTGGTTCAGCAATTGCAGAGTGAAGTTCTGGCAGCATCATTGCACTCTTCAGATTTCTTTGCTTCAGCAGTTGCTCTCCACTGTTTGAATAGAGCTGGTAGTAGTTTGGTTTAGCACTAGAACAGAACTAACCCTGCTCAGGGATTTGACTTCCCAGCTCGGTCTCTGCTCACTGAGGGTACTTCCTGAAGTTGAGGGTAGGTTTGCACAGCCAAAACTGTGTCTAGAGAAAGGCAACAAAGCTGGGGAAGGGTCTGGAGAACAAGACTGGTTAGCAGCAGCTGAGGGAACTGTGGGGAGAAGGCTGAGGAGAGGCCTCACTGCTCTCTACATCTCCCTGAAAAGAGGTTGCACTGAGGTGGGGGTTAGTCAATTCTCTTAATATCAGGTGATAGAATGAGAAGAAAGGGCTTGAAGTTGTGCCAGGGGAGGGTTAGGTTGGAGATGAGGAACAATTTCTTTGCTGCAAGAGTGGTCAGGGATTGGAAGAGGCTGCTCAGGGAGGTGGTGGAGTCCCCATCCCTGGAGGTGTTCAAGGAAGTGTGGCCATGACACTGTGGGACATGGTTAATGGCCATGGTGGTGCTGGATTGATGGTTAGACTGGAGAATTTTAAAGACTTTTTCCAATCAAAGCAAATCACACAATCACAGAAACACTCAGGCTGGAAAAGCCCCTCTCAACCATCAAGTCCAACCCAGAACCCTGCTCTACAATGTTCACCTTAAACCATAGCCCTAAGTACCACATCCAGATCACCTTTAAACACCCCCAGGGTTGGTGACTCCACCACCTCCCTGGGCAGCACATTCCAATGCCTGACCACTCTTGCTGGGAAATCTATGACTCTACCATGGTATGATGAAAGCTTGAGAAAAACCTCCTGGTTTTATAGTCAGTATATTAGAGGAAGGTTTGTGAAATCGCACACTGTCGTGGTAGGCCTAGGCAAGCCAAATTGGGTTTATACCTTTCCTGGCTTGCCCAGACATATTTTTCTGCTTTCCTCCTGCTGTTTTGGGGGAGAGCAACGGCAGGGAAAAGGACAAAGGGCCTGGCGCCGCTGAGTCTGGGGTCCCTTGCCTGNCGTCCTGCCTGTACCTGAAAGCCTTCTGCCCAGACGGAAGCCCTGCAGAGAATACAGATCGTCCAGAGAGCCAGGAACAGGTCAGAGATCGTCTGCCTCCTTCTCCAGAAGCCCAGGGGAGACTCTAAAGCCGCTTCTTGTAATCATTAATTGCCTTCTGCCCTAAGCAGAAAGTTGCTCCTTTATGTCCTATGCTTACCTAGTGAGCAAGCGGTGTACTGACCGCAAAGACTTCTCTTCCAGTTTATATCGAGTTTAATTAATGTATATATTAATAACTATTTCCAGATTCTGTTATAACCTGTACATAGTTTCCATAATGTTGCTAAGAACCTGTTAATATTATTATTAAATGGTGATCAGGGTGATGCGAGTTCTGAATGTTTAATATTAATAAACTGTTAATATTTTTATATATCGTCTCACATTAATTAATTTACCCCATCCCTTTACACACACACAACCTGAAAAATGTGAGCATGTCTGAGAAAGCAAAACTGACGGAAAAGAAGAAGTTTTTAAGACAGATCCTTCTGACTTCAGTAGCTGCAGGTTTGAGTAGTAATGGAGCCGCTTCAAACTCAGAGTAAGAAAGGAGGGAAGTAAAGAAAGGACAACAAAGGGCACATGTGTTAGATTCCACCTGCTTTGCACAAGCAATGCCATCTCCCACTGTGAGCAGGCAGTCCCTTTCCCCAGTCTGCTGGCAGAGAATTGTTTTAGTGGCAAAGAGAATGGCCTCTTGTGGCTCTCACCATGCCTTGAAGCTCAGTGACTAGGAGGCAGTACAGATTTTCTTCCATCCCCTTCTTGTAAAGCCACAGCATTGCACAGGATGATTGACTTTGCTAGCAGGACCGAAGGCAAACAGTGCAGCAGCACTTCAGGCTGTGCTGGGCTGCTTGCTTCTTGGCCTCTCTTTGATTAAAGCAGCAGGAGTAGCCACCCAGCACGGCCCTTTCAGCCAAGTGTTCAACCCAGTAATGACTTGGGATCTGTGAACTGCTTGCCAAGAAAAGACATACCACAGATGGCAGAGGAAGAGAAATGGAATTTCATCATTCTCAGAGTTTTCTCTTCCTTTCTCACTACCTTTTCTGTTCTGTTCTAAGCCACTGTGCTGTGCAGCTCATAGGATTAGTGGATTCACAAGCACAAACAAATTTGGTACTTCTCTTTCTGCTTTGTTTTTAATTTTCAGAGCAAATAGAAAAGGAAAAAATTTGGTGGCTTTTTTCTTTTTGAAGGAAAAAAATAATTGTTTTTATTTTTCAAAATAAGCCAAGATTTGCAGACACTTATTCACTTCTTCTCCTGTTTGCCCAGGGATTAAAAAGGTGTCTCAGGAGAGTCCTTTGCTGGACAACTCCTTAAATGTCTAGCAGGAGGCAGCAGCAAAAAAATTAGACTAAGTCTAAGAAATCTTTCCATGTCTACATTACTGCAGCTTGGGAGAGTCTTCTGATGGACAACTCCTTAAATGTCTAGTAAGAGGCAAGGGAAAAAGTTAGACTAAGGCTTTCAAAGCTGTGAAGATGTGGTGCTGAGGGACATGGTATGGAGGTGACCTGACAGTGCTGGGTTCATTGTTGGACTCAATGATCTCAAAAGTCTCTTCCAACCAAAACAACTCTATGATTACTGCAGTATGATGAAAAGGTGCAAATACTGAAAGGAAGATGTTCATTGAACCAGTGGAAAGCATCTCCAACAGAAATAAGTGAATCATAGCAAAGAACACACTGACACGTCCCATAAGGAGGCTGAGGATGTCCACGTCAGTTGCAAAGGGGCTGGACTAGATGGCCTTTAAAGGTCCTTTCCCACTCAAACCATTCCATGAGTCTATGACATATAAATGACCATTTCTGATTCCAAGTTACTAAGCAATAAAGTGAATGAGGGAGGTTAACTCTCTTGCAGAGACTGCAGCAGATTACCAGCAGAATCTGAATTAAAATAATCTATGTATTTATTTAAGTTTGTAGGTGGATCTGTTATGCATTACACAGGCATTCTTCAAATCAGGAAAGCTATACTGAGCTCAGTTTTGGGCCTCTTGCTCCAAGAGGGACACTGAGATGCTGCATCAGGTCCAGAGAAGGGGCAATAAAGCTGGGAAAGGGTCTGGAGAAGAGGGCTGGGGAAGAGATAAAAAGATAAGTTTAGTGAGAGCAGATAACCTCAATCAAGCTGACCTTCAGCTTGATTAGCTGCAGCTCTGCATCCAATACTGGCTGCCTCCTTCAGACTTGACCAAAGTTTCGTATTCCACCTCAGCATTTACTGCCTGACCATAGATGTGCAGGTGCTAGAGTGTGTCTAGAGAAGAGCACCAAGGCTGGTGAAGGGCTTTAAACACAAGTCATGTGAGGAGCAGCTGAGGGAACTGGGGTTGTTGAGTCTGGAGGAGACTGAGGGTAGACCTCATTGCTCTCTATAGCTCCTTGGAAGCAGGTTGCAGTGAGGTGAGGGTTGGTTTCTTTTCCCTAGTATCAGGTGGCAGGATGAGAGGAAATGGTCTGAAATTGTGGCAAGGAAGTGTTAGGTTGGAGATAAGCAAAAATTTCTTTGCTGCAAGAGTGTTCAGGCACTGTGTTGGCACAGGCTGCCCAGGGAAG
>VWYK01098846.1:0-16828 GCA_013399775.1 Semnornis frantzii
ACCATTATATGATTCTATGAAGAGGCAACTGGGGAAAAAAATACATAGTTTATTGTGAAGGGATTTTAATACCTAGTAAGTTGCATTTCAGGGTAGAAATGGAATTCATTAAACATTGACGAGATGAATGGGGAGACGTCTCTTGATATGGGTTGTGAATTTGGATAACAAAAAGAAAAAAAAGATGAGACCAGAAAGAGAAGGCTCATTATTAGATATTGAGTTATGCAAAATTATGTCTATGTATAAAACCCCCAACATGCAGTATAAATGAGGATCATTAGGGACCTGTTTAGTTGAGGGAACCCACTGGACTCTAGACTTCATTATCTTCTCAGTGATGCTCATGTTAAGTTCTATATTTAGAGCTTGTTTGCTTTTCCCCCTGTAATCAGTGAGATATTTTCTGTTGAATTTGGTGGGAATGATGTTTAAATATCAGTTACATGTTCATACCTCTCCCATGGGCTTTTCATAGATATCTTCTTGCCATTGCTCAGCCTTTGTTTGAATAGCATCTCGCTGGAGGGCCTCCAACACCTTCTTGGGCGTAACGAAGCCATATTGTGCCTCAAGCAAAGCCAAGTCAATTTTTTCAGCCTTAAGTACTCCTATAACTTCATCTTGAGCCTGCAGAAACACAGAGTAAGGTTTAACTTTGTTAAACCATATGCATTTATTTACAGATTAATTTTCTACTTCTGATTTCACAAAAACTAGAAAACCCATTTAAAGAGAACTGTGTATGTAAAGTGTCTCAAAATATCATGAATACAGGTAAAAAACCTGAGGGCAATACTGGTCTTCCCAGTATTTTATTAGTTTTGCATGAATCCCAACATCTTCAGAGCCCTCATCAATGCTGATTAGCTTGTATTGCTGCTTCTGGACCAGTGTGTAGCATTCAGAATGCCAATTTTCAGAAGAAGGTGTGACTCATGTTAGTGCAAAATGTTAGAGTGGTTTGAATGATTTATTCAGTTTTGGACCCTTCATTATGAGAAGGACATTGAGGTGCTGGAGTGCATCCCAAGAAGGGCAACAAAGCTGACTGGAAATGGATGTGGAGAACAGATCTTAAGAACAGTGGAGGAAACTGGGATTGTTTGGTCTGGAGAAGAAGAGCCTGAAACAAGACCTCATTGCTCTCTACAACTCCCCAAAAGGTGATTGGATTGAGATGAGAGCCAGTCTCTTCTCCCTAATGTCAGGTCATAGGACAAGAGGAAATGCCCTCACCTTTTTTTTTTTTCTTTTTTTTTTTTTCTTTTTTCTTTCTTCTTCCTGAAAGAGTGTTCAGGCATTGGAACAGGCTGCCTAGGGAGGTGGTAGAGTCACCATCCCTGGAGGTGTTCAAGAAACATGGGGACCAGGGGCACAGTTTAATGGACATGATATTGTTAGGTCATTTGTTGGACTCAATGATCTAAGAGGTGTTTTATACCAAAACAGTCCCATGTGGTTTAAACCTGCTTCAGGTCATCTGTTTCTGTTGTTACACTGAGTTAGAGTGGTGAGTGTGGTGAGGTATATGGTGCAGGGGATGTGACCCTTTGCAACATACATTCCAAAGCCATGCAATAATGACAGCCCTTGAAAATAAGATTAATTGCCTTCAAAGATGGCAGTAGGGTCCTGTGTGCAGGTATATGTACATGTGCATACAGGGATGAGACCATGCCTCATGTATTTATAGCTGTGGGGATGTGCACATGCTTGTGTGCATGCCCTTAGGTAGTAAGCAGCCTTGCAGCATCAAGTGTTTTGGAAGTAACTACTGTAGAGATATTCTCAATTTGTGAGGAAAAAAAAAAAATTGTGATTAAATGAAGTCGGTGTTATCTGGTTTCCAAAAATTGTTTTGTTTCAAAAATTATACCCTAAAAATGTGCATTATACTTTCTCTTTTTAAATGGCAGTATGTTTCCTTAACCTTACGAAATATCCGAGGACACCCTGCTACCAAAGAGTAGATACAATGTATTCTGAGGTATGTTTTCAGTAAGTTTTTTCCTATGTATGTGTTTCAGAAATTGCACAAGTTGGCAGGTGCACGTACCTGCTTCCTATCATACGGTATTGATAGCTCTCTAAATCTGTGCTCCATGCTGGAGAAATATGCACTGTGTATCTGCAGTGTTGTCTCTGCTCTTTGAAAAAAACAGAACAAAACAAACAACCAAAAACATTTCTTTGTATAGTTACTAGCTGCTACACGTGGAATTGGAGGGGACGGAGGACCTTCTGTGAATATTGTACTAGTGTGAAACTCTCTCATGAGAATATCTGATTACACAAATGTTTCCACTGGAGAGTGGGTTAGATCACCACCTCCCCTACGGCTGTGTCCATCTCTTTTTTTCTGGCATCCTCTGGTGGTGGAGGTTGCCCTCTGCCTCTGTTATGGTGACATAACTACATAAACCGTCTCAAACATCAATTGTCTCCAGTGATCTTGGTTAAAATCAAAGCAAAGTACATGCTAATGCTAGAAGGATAGACTAGAAAGAGAGGAAATTAGAGAGAGTGATGTATCAGGAGAGGGTAACACTTTTGACTGCTCTTGGCTTGAACACTTCTGTATCCTTGTTTGACTGTTTAAAAATATATAAAATAATCTAGTTTTGTTTTCTAATCCTTAATCATTGTAGAAGAAACCCAGAAGAATGATCTTTGTGCATCTTAAATGTTCTGGAATTGCAGAGTAATAGCATCTAACTTTGAAACTTAATTATGATTGGATTGACAGCTTATCTTCAGAGATTTGACTTAGCATCACAAGAGGTGGAAAATCAGGAACAAAAAATTCAGTCATAATACATACTTTGGAATGTTGAATATGAAACATCCATAGGAGGCTCATTGTTTTCCAGCTTTCATTTCACTGTCTTCCAACTTTAAATCTCAAGAGCTGAATTGTGTATGTTTACATACACATTTATATTAAACAAGTGTAATGAAGTGTATGTGTATATATGTGTTTGCATGTGTTTGTATGAAATGTACCATAGAAGTTTGTCTTGTACCTAGCCTTAGAGATTGATACTTCTGTTAAGCATTTATGAATTATTATGTAGATAGGTACATATATGTTAAGAATGGAACTAGCCACGTATGTCAAGGTAATAAGCTCTGAAACTTTGTCATAAACCCATTGACACCCTTTTGGCCAATTTGTCTTCCCTCTGCCTGTGCATGGTTTTAAGTGACCATCACTACTTATGTGCAGTCATCCTGCCACAGAAATATTCTCCCTGTGCACTGGAAATCTGGTTCCCACTTCCTGAAATTATGTTTGACCAAGTTAGGCATAATTTTCCACTTGGCAGCTGACTCCTTTTGCAGATAGAAAAATGCTTGCTCTTCAAAATCCAGTGAGATAAGTGGGGTTCAACACTTGAAGCTTCATATTATGGGAAATAAAATGGGTATTTTGATTTTTCTAGCAAAAAGATGTTAGAATACTGTTGAGTGAGTTAATTACTGTGACCTGGGACATGCTGATTTATAGGGAGTAATATTCATGACTTTATAGGAGAGAGGAGAGAAGAAATAATTAACATATTTTAAATGTCTCTGATACATTCTCCACAGGGGTTTTGCAGTGGCAGATGCTTTATATTCAAAGTTCTTATTATGGGGCAGCACAAAAGGAAAGTTTTGTGAATTTTCTGCTTTCAGTTACACGGTCCTTCACAGCAGATCATGAGTGTTTTTTAGTGTGACAGGGGTACATTGTGAATAAATTCTATTTGCATTTGAAGATGGTGTAAAGATCAATTTTTCTGAGTGATAGCTGAGGTGGAGGAAGTGTGTTTGTGTCTGGAATATGAAATAAGAAAATAAATCACCTGTAATTCACCCTCGAGGACACTAAGAAGAAACAGCAAGTCATCACGAGAGAGATCCTCTCTTTTCTTGAAAGAACTTGTTTGTTTTTTCTCTGCTTTAGGACTTCTTAGGATGGTACTAGCTTGGGCTGCATCCTCTTTCTCCTTTGGCCTTCTTTGCACATTTCCTTTCCCACTGTAACCAACTTCTTTATGGTGGTCTTTTGGTCTTTTCTGGCTCATCTTTGGTCTCGTTGGGCTTTCTGCGCTGTTGCTTCTGGAACGCATTGTTTCTATCTCTGAAGCTGAAGGAAGGTGGGGAAAAAATTAATCGTTTCAACTAGCAAAGACTATAAAATTATTACCATAATTTATGGTGAGTATTATTCCCTTCAAACTGTCAGTTTTCCCTCCCACACAAAGCTGTTTGTTGTTTGACAAAAGCTGACCGAGTTGTGTAAGGCAGCAGGACTGGGCTGTGATCCTTACTGTGTGCCTGTAGTGAAGTGGATCATAACCAATCTCATGTATTCCTAGCAATTCTCTGCTTAACATCTGCAAAGGCAGCAACTTCAGCAGCAGTGCTGTGCACATCATTCCAGACCATGCTTCTCCCTTGAGAGGCAGGACCTATCTCTCACCTTTCATGTAGATAGTTATTATGATGAGATCTTCGCTAGGAAAACCTTTCGGTTCCAATTTCATAACATCCCAACCCTTACTGCACAACCATGTTTTGTTTGCCTTTCCAAGGGAGAGCACGAAAGCAGTCCTCTATTAACAGGAATGGTGCAGTTACATTCCCTGCATTTTGCAAAGCGTAGAGGTTAGCACATCCAGACTGCAAAGGTCAGCCTCATTGTAAACACCTCCTCCTCAACACCACCACCACACCTCACAACAGATTACCTTGATGTAACCATGGTGTGTGTGTGTCCCACCCTGATAGCCATGTAGTACATAAACCTTACTTCTTTAGTGCTGGACTCTAGCACTCTTGGGGTGTTAGTACCTGCCCAAAAGGAGGCTTACCCTAAATAGGCCCCTTTGAAGTGCCACTGTGAAGTAAACGTACTTTAATGCCTTTTCAGATAAATGACTAACACTGTGTAAATATTGATTAACCTCAGGAACTGTTTTGCTTATCGCTACTTAGATTAAAGTATGAATGGATTACAGTTCATCTCTACAGGAAAACTGTAGTCATGGACACTGTCTAGCAGACAAAAGCCTGAACATGTGATTAAAGGTGAAACCAAACACGTTCCAAATACAAATAAGCCACATTTTTTCATCTTAAACCGCAAAGCTTAATTGCTGAAAAGTCCAGAAAATTGTTATGGCCCATGGTAAGCAGAGGATGATTGTACTGCTCCTTTTTGTCACAAATCTGTGGCTAATAAAGTTCTTTCAGAGCTCTCACATCTACCACATTCAGACTAGCTTCTAAGGAGTATTACTACTTTGTAAGAGGATTGTTGGCTTCCTTTGAGTGTAAAATGCTTGGTGCCTCCTTGCCTTTTACATGCAGTTACTGGCTAGTGTTCATGAGATCAAGTGCAGGCGTTGTGAGTTGAATCAGGTAACCTGAACACAGTCTGAGCTCTTCCATTCACTTTGATGGAGCAAATGCAGGACACTGTGAAATGCATGAACAGTCCAAGAAGTCCTTGCATTTTCCCTTCGTATATACTGGGTACAGCAGCAGTCTCAACAGGATATCAAGCTACTGTCAAACTTGTTGACAAATCATAGAATGGTAAGGTTGGAAGGGACCTCAAAGGTCATCTGGTTCCAACCCCCTGCCATAGGCAGGGAGATCTCTCACTAGTACAGGTTACTCAAACCCTCGTCCAACCTAGCTTTGAACACCTCCAGGAAGGGAGCATCCACAACCTCTCTGGGCACCCTGTTCCAGTACCTCACTACCCTCACTGTAAAGAAATTCCTCCTAACATCCAGTTTAAACCCATTGCTCCTTGTAAATAATCCCTCCCCAGCCTTCTTATAGGCCCCTATCAGATACTGGAAGGCTACTATAAGGTCTCCTTGAAGCCTTCTCTTCTCCAGGCTGCAGAGCCCCAACTCAGTCTGTCCTCATAGGAGAGCTGCTCCAGCCCTCCGATCATCTTTGTGGACTTCCTCTGGACTTGCTCCAACAGTTCAATGTCCTTCCTGTGCTGGGGGCTCCAGAACTGCACACAGTACTCCAGATGGGGTCTGACAAGAGCAGAGTAAAGGGGCAGAATGCCCTCCCTTGCCCTGCTGGCCACACTGCTCTTGATGCAGCCCAGGACTCGATTGCTGTCTGGGCTGCATGTGCACACTGCAGGCTTATGTTGAGCTTTTCATCAACCTAGACACCCAGGTCCTTTTCCTCAGGGCTGCTCTCCAGCCATTCACCACCCAGCCTGGATTTGTGCTTGGGATTGTGCCTACCCAGGTGCAGGACCTTCCACTTGGCCTAGTTGAACTCCTTGAGGTTGGCCTGGGCCCACCTCTCCAGCCTGTCCAGGTCCCTCTGGATGCCATCCCTGCCCTCTAGCAAGTCGACTGTGACACACAGCTTGATGTCATCTGCAAACTTGCTGAGGGTGCACTCGATTCCTCTGTCCATGTCACTGATAAAGATGTTAAAATGTCCTTATAGTATTCCTTATGGAAGGGAAGACAAACCATGCATAAGTAAGAGCTTTGTATCTTTTTAAGGTTTTTTGAGTTGTCTGTATGTGGCACCAGAATCCTGAAGTACAAAGGAGAATAGTCTCAATGGTCCTACTAAGAAGGACACTCTGGCTGTTTTCTCTTCCACTATACACATACTCTTGGCTTCAGGGCCGCATGCCACACACAGTTTTCACAGCTGCAGAAGACAAACTGTGACTCCCTTTAAGGTTGTGCCTACTTTCTAATAAATTAGACTCGTTCTTATTGTACTGGCAAAACACACTTCCCTGACAGGAACATATGACCTGCCAAATAGGTAACCCTCCTATGGAGGTAGCACTTTGCAGCATCCCATTGTAGATTTTTCTTCTTCTCCTGTTAGGCTGAGTTGCTATGCATTTAGCTGCATTCTCTTCCGGCATTTCTGAATGCCAGTGTGTACTATTGTATCAAATAATACAAATATTTATCAGATTTAGCAATTAACATGGTATTTGTAATGTTAATAAGATCCCCACTCAGTCTTCTCCTCTGCAGGCTTAACAGCCCCAGGTCTCTCTGCTTTTCCTCATAAGACAGATGTTCAGTTCCTTAATCACTTTCATAGTCCTCTTGGACTCTCTCTAGTATTCCCTGTCCCTCCTGAACAGAAGAAACATGAGCTGAAGAAACAAGGATACTCGTCAACATTCTCATACGGTGCTTTACATTCCATCTAGGTAATATTTCTTTCATCAAAAAATAAAAGATTGAAAGGGACCATTGAGATCAGGAAGTCACATCTCCGGAAATCACATCCCACCACACAGTGGGTGCGAAATAAAGCTTAGTTTACTTAACTCTGCTAATTGAAAAGCACAGGACCTGTGTTGTGTGCTGTTGTGCCTCCACCTTATGAGGTGTCTGTTTCACTGAGGATTATGCAGTGGTATCTTGCTTGAAGTTGCAAGATGGTTCAGTGCAGCTTGTTAGGCTGGTTCCAAATTAAAAATGGAGTTAAGGGTAGGTTACTTGAAATGTTCTGGTAGATCAAATTATCGCAAGTAACATAGTGAAGTGTGAATCTATTCTCAGTGTTCGTGTTCTTTGTCTTTTTATAGTTTGGTTTTTGTTCCGTTTTTCAAAGAGCTTGCTCATCTCTGAACAAGTGTGCTGTCCATGTGCATACAAAAGAGGAATTTTCCTCTCAGTGGTGATGAGCAAGTAACATGAGGGAACAAAATATGCCTTCCTGAAGAGCCAGATGAATAAATGACCAAATGTTTTTATGATGTTAACTTGTTCTCCACCCTCTCAATCATATTTTGAAGGAGATGAAATTGCGTTTGTCTCTTTGGCAGCAATGAACAAGCAGGTGGTTGAGAAGTCCCTACACTTTTTGTGGGAAAGACTGAAATACCCTTCAGAGATGAGTTCACCACAGACACCATAGGGTTTTAAGAGACATACATTTATTTTTTTTCTTGGTCAATTTTTCCTATTTGTATTTTCTTTTTAGTAAATGATTGACTTATTGTCATGGATTGAGTTGAACCTGGTGCAGTTATTCATACCATGCTGCAGTCATGCCAGTTCACGAGTCACTTCCTGTTCTGGTTGCAGGTTCTGAGTTCTGCTGGGGTGGTGGTGAGACAAGGAGGGTTGAGGGAGTAGTTTTCTGGCTTGGGATTTTGGCTTGCTTGTTTCTGTTTGCTGCTGCTTTGAGCCATGCTTGTTCTGCAAATAGGCTAAGGTAATTATGCATTCTGTACCATGTTTATCTAATTTTGGTCAGTAAACTCTATTCCTATCTCTCTTTTTGGTCTCGATCCCAAGTTTTTGTGTGTTACTTTTCCCTCACTTCTGTGTTGGGAAAATAGATGGGTTAAGCTGCTGGTTCGATTTGACTCATTTTGTTCTGATTCAAACCATTACACTTGTGAGCTAAAAAAATCCCTCAGAGGACCAAATAGTCTCTTTTTCTAGTTTTTAACATCCCTTAAAGGGCTATACCAGTGCTCTTGATTTGCTGAAATTGATAGGACACCCTGCGACAGAGTGTACTTTAGAGCTGAAGTGTTGCTTAGCATGTCATTGTAATGGGAGAACGCAAATCACACAGTGTCATCAGTATGGATGTGGTTTGGGGTGAGAAGAAAAGTGGTCTCACCTTAGTTACTACAGGGCTACAGGACATGTCAGGACATTTCTTCCTTTCCTGTGGAACAAAAGCTACCTTAAAGCATCACACTCAAGTTAGTGGCACACATGCATGCCTAAGGAGCAACTGATATCCTGTCTATGTTACTCAGTTTTCTTGGGTAGCACCCAAACATGAGAGGGGACTTTTCGTTAGGCCAGATCATGTCCTCTGCCAGAGAAAGCAGCAGTTTTGTCTTGTTCTCCTTCTCTAGTCCTGTGGACGAGCAATTGAGCCACATGCTGAAGCCATGTGGGAGAAGATGAAAAAGCCTTCTTATTAATTGGAATCGCATATCTGGACATCTTCTCAATCCTTTTCTAGAACCAGTGTCTTCTGAAAGCATGTGCTTAAGACTTTTGTTCCTTCCCTGAGTGGGAATCACAGAACTTTAGAGGTTGAAAGGGACCTCGAGAGATCAAGTCCAACCTTCCTGCCAAGGGAGGATCACCTAGGGTAGTTCTCACAGGAACCCAGGTGGAATTTGAAAATCTTTGTGGTAGATCTGTGTGACTTCCACAGATAAGGCACTTCCTTTTGGGTAGATTGCTTGAACATTTTCTTCAAAAACGTTTTCAGTGGCTTCTCTCCAGAGGAATGCTCTATTGTATCAGTATTTGGGCTGTGCTCTTAATCACAGTAGACTCTGTGCTATTTTGGTGCATAGACTGGGCAGTAAATGAGAGGGAGTGAGTTTTTCACCCAGGGTCTCTGGGGTGTTTCCATCCTGGCATGGAAACTGCAAGACTAAACTGTTTATCGGGAGACAGTGATTCAAGTGTGTTAACCTGTGTAGCCTTCTACATCTGTTGGCAAGTAGAGTTGCACGGAGTCAAGCAGGGGAAAGAAAGTAGATTAGCATCTATTCTGTTTTCCCACTTGCAGGATCTTGTCAAATGTTGGTCTTTGAAGCCCTTGGGGATCCTGTAAGAATAGCAATTACTCAAATGGGAAGAAAATTTGGATTCCCCAGACAGAAATAGTGTATGATTAAGAGTTGTACATGATTTTTTTTTTTTTTTTTTAATGCTTGTATCAGCACTTTGTCAAATTTCTCATCTCTTGGTGTCAGGGAGCCTGTTCGGAGACAGTAAGATGTTTTTTGAACTGTAATAAGAGTTACCATGTTATACTGTGAAATTTTAACTGTTGTCTGTTAATCTGTTGTCTTCTCATCTCCCTTCCAGTCCAGCAGTGCTTTGCACATATCCAGTTATTGTCCACTTAGTGTATGAGGTTGGCACAAGCTCACAACTGTCTTTAGAAGGCTGCATCTGTGTGGGAAGTTTTCTCCACTGCCTTTTGGAGAATGTATCTGTGTCAGTTGTCTGTCATTTCAATATTGGTGTCTGAACTTGCAATCTGGTCTTTACTTTTGAAATGTCTTTAATTACATATATGTACACACACACCTTTCACAGGATTTTGTGCTTAGAAGTAGAGAAAAGAGGCTCTCCCATGTCATTCTTTTTGTGGCTCTGAGCTCATCTGAGGCCCTTTTGGTCAGGCATTGGGATAGGCTGCCCAGGGAGGTGGTGGAGTCACTGTCACTGAGGTGTTCAAGAAACATGTGGACATGACACTTGAAGATGTGGTTTATTCACTATGGTGGTCTTAGATTGACAGTTGATTTGATGATCTTAGAGGTCAAACACAAAACAGTTCTATGATTGTATGTAGATTAACTGATCTCAGCCCATCTCCTGTTGAGGCTTAGGTGGTGTTTACTCAGGTACTGGAGCTCTTACTGCAGGTCTTAAAAGCATGCCCACCCGTAGTCCTCTGCCTGATACTTGAGCTGCTTGCTTGGAACATACTTGAAATTTTTTTATTGGGAAGATATAGTTAGGAATTCTATTCAGAGATGTCAATCCTTGTTCTATACAAGATTCTTGTATAGAGGCAGTCCATGAAACCAAGTGGTGTGTGCGCTGACTAGATCACTTCATGCTGAGCCGTGTGAAAATCAAGAGATTGGGCTCCCTGCTATATCACATTTCTTTGGGAAAACTGTGTAGCTGTTCTGGAATCTGAACTGAAGACCAGGATTTCACAGTTTCCAGCTCAGAAATCAGTACTGTGAGACATTTCTGACATGTGCTGATGTTTCCGTTATACCTTAAAACAACTTCTGTCTGGACCTAACACACAAAGGCACTCCCATCACTTTTTCCTCCTGCTAAACCCTTCTCCTAACTCCTTCACAGGAATTCAGCTCTCCTAGTTTGTTGAGCAGCGTTTTGCTAAGTTGATGGTAGTCTTAGAAAGTTACAGTATATTTATTACGTTGCATGTATGCAGTTTATGTAGCAAATTGGTTAGACACAGTAGATTTGTTGGAGGTGGTCTGTATTCTCAGGTGTTACACATGTGACAAGGTCATAATATGCAGCCAAAGTTTTAGTTGAAGTGGAAGAAAGATTCTGAAGCTTTATGTTTCTCATAGCTTCCATATGCTGCTGCAGAGCAACAACAGTAGCAAAATCCTGTGTTTTCATGAGTTCAAAAGACTGAGGAGGAATCAAAACTAAAATAGGTGGAATTTCTTTAACATTCTACTTCTGGCATTTGAGAGCTGTGGGGAATTTTGTGCAATTATGCTGAATTCCTGAGAGATTAATATGGGGAATTTTTTCTCTGTCTGCTTCCCAGGATTTAGGGGATTTTTTTTTTTCTTTTTAAAGTAAAATGTTTAATATTCATTTTGTAATTAGACATTAAAAGTGGAGTATTTGTAAGGATTAGTGAAAGAGAGGTTTTTTTGGTACACGTGAAAAAATGTTACTGTAATGTCAAGTAGATCTAAGTGTTTGAAAAAGTAAACTCTGTAGTACCTTATTAACTACGGCTTTTTTTCTGAATAACAAAATGAATTAATCTTACAGTTGTCTGTATGACAGATTTTTATTGCTAAAGTACACTGAAATAAAGCTTAGCTGCTCCAATTTCAATTATATCAATTTGCTTTCCAAGTGTAGAATTTTCTCATTTTAAGAGCATAAGAAACAGTTAAAGCTATTTAATACACCACTTATGTTTTAATGTTTATTATTCAGCTGCTGTAACTTTGGCTCTCGTGTATAATTACTCTGTAATCACTGCATTATCCAAAGCAAGAATGGGAAATAGTGCTACATGAAAAGAAAATCTTCCTGTCTTAGAAATTGTGTATCTAAGCTCATCATTTTTACCAAATAGGTTGAAATTAACTGGATTGTAGACGTTTATGGAGGAGGATGATTTATGTAACAGGATAATTCAGCTCTAATTTGGCTTAAGTATCGTAGTATATATGATAGTGTATATAGACTAAGTATATATTTTAAATTTTAAAATAAAGAGAAAAGGGATGAAGAAAGCAGTGTAGATAGAAGTGCTTAATGGAGCCTGCAGATCTGCAGAAAATCTGTAGATCTGTAGAAAGGCAAAAGCAGCTGCTACTGCAGCAAAGATTGAGTCCCACATTTCAGTTTTTGGAAACATTACCGAGAGTTTTTACTGACTTATATTTTATGCTTTGCAGGTTGTTGATCTGCTGTAGCTTGTGCATTCACCTCTTGTTTCTGACTCTTTCACATGAGATTTGTGCATCTCTCAGATCAATGCCTATGTGTCGTGGGTTTAAAGAGCTGACAGAGTAAAGCTCTCAAATGAATTGGAGAAAAGAAACAGAGTTATATTTGAAGGGAGTTACAGACAGAAATTACAGAAGGGACACAGAATCCATAAGCGAACCCCCTGAATTTTTCCCCAACCCAAAACTAAATCTATCATCCCCAGTGCTCCAATCCTCTCCCCCTCCCCATACCTCTGCCATCCAAGAGGCCTGAGCACAGCCTCTGGAGGCCGCAACCAGGCCTATCCTTACATGTTTGTCCCGATAACGCAGCTCCTGCCCAGCAGAAGGCTGGAGGGGGAGGAAAAGAGAACAAACTGGCCTTGCTGTGAGCTTATGAAGAGATAGCAGAATTGTGGGATAGAATAACAATCTTCAAGTCCCAAGAGGACTTTTTTTAACCCTATAGTTCCCAACCTGGGACACTAGGTTTCTGGCTTTTGCTTTCCGTCTTCCTGCTGAATTCCTGCTAGACTCTTAGTGAAGGATCTTAAAGTAATCAAATCATTAAGGCTGAAAAAGACCTTTAAGATCAAGTCCAACCATAACCCGGCTACTGTGACTACTATATCCTAAAGTACCACATCTACACGCTTCTTGTACACCTCCAGGAATGATGACTCCACTACCTTCCTGGGAAACCTGTTTTAATACCTGAGCACTTTTTCAGTAAAGAATTTTTTCCTAATATCCAATCTAAACTTCTCCTGGCACAACTTAGGCCCATCTTACAGAGGCTCTGATCAGGGTCAGTATCTCCTTGTGCCAAACACAGTGCAAGCATACCCAAAAGTATTGTCTCAGCAGTGGAACTAATTTTATGCAAGTACATGAAAGTTTTGGTAAAGTTTAAAGTTCAGGGGAAGTTTCTTAATGAACAAGATAATAATGAACAATGCAACATAATTGCAAATTGCTCCATGTGTTTGTTTGTCTCCCAACTAGCAGGTGTGTGCCTTTCTTTCCGCAGGTTGAACGTGCTTTTAGCAAACGGGACCTGACTTCCTGACAATATAGGTTATGTCCGACACTTCTGCTATCCTTAGGCGACCTGATGTAGTGAAAATGCCAGCATTACGTGGCAGCCTAGTTCAAGGTGAATTTTGTGAAACTAGGTTTAAAAACAAACAAAAGAACTCGAACAAAAAAACCCACAAAACACAATCCCTTTTTTATATTGTTTCTTTCCACTTCCTGAAACTTCCCATCAATGCCAAAATGGGAACATTGAGTGCTCTATTTTAATCACAATTAAAATACTGCGAATTGAATATTTTTTTCTAATGTTTAAGTAACATGACCCATCTCTTAATTTTTAAATGATTTTTCAGGAAAACAAACCATAAATATAACAAAGTCTGTAAGGTGAAAGGACAAAGTTCATGCAGTCAGCTCCATTTTTGCATCTTTGACTTCAGTGATTAACTCTCTGTGCATATGTACATGGAAACACCACGTCAGTGGCCAGTCTGTCTAATATGGTTCTTCCTTTCTATTGGAAAGTAAATTGACTCTGTCAAAGAAGTGCTTGTAACAAGTCTTCTTGTTTGCCCTTAAACATGCTGGTGATGTGGTGTAAGGTCATTTTGAAAAGCAGGCTATAGTCACCATTCTCTAAAGATAATCTAGTTGAACAAATACAGTGTTATAATATTACTAGCTGTAATAGCTATGGGGAAAAGGAAAAAAACAAGGGTATTTCTTGTATTTCAGTGTGTGACTCCATATATACACACATAACATTTTAAATAATATATCTGTGTTCCACATATGTCTGTGTAATTCTCTTGTGCTTGGTGCACATGACAGATACAAAGGAAGAGGTCTTTTATAAGCTTTCAGTGAAAGAGCATTAGTACAGAGATCTGAAGCACCTTGGTTTTACTTTCAATGAAAAGTGTAAGGTTAGCAAGCAAAGACTATCTAGTATCACAGAATGTTAGGGGTTGGGAGCGACCTCTGGAGATCTAGGTCAACTCCCCTGCCAGAGCAGGGTCACCTAGAGTAGGTCACACAGGAATGCATCCAGGCAGGTTTTGAATGTCTCCAGAGGAGGATACTCCACAGCCTCTCTGGGCAGCATGTTCTAGTGATCTGCCATCCTCATGGTAAAAATGTTTTTCCTTGTGTTTAGGTGGGACCTCCTATGCTCCAGCTTGCACCCACTGCCTCTTGTCCTATTATTGGCACAGGCACCAGTACAGGTTGGGTGCTGCGCTGCTGGAAAGCAGTTCCATGGAGAAAGACCTTGGAGTTCTGGTGAGCAGCAAGTTCTGCATGGGCCAGCAATGTGCTCTTGTGGCCAAGAGAGCCAATGGTATCCTGGGGTGCATCAGGAAAAGTGTGTCCAGCAGGTCTAGGGGGGTTCTTCTCCCCCTCCACTCTGCCCTGGTGAGACCACACCTGGAATACTGTGTCCAGTTTGGGCTCCCCAGTTCAAGTGCCAGGGACCTGCTGGAGAGAGTCCAACCAAGAACCATGAGGATGATTGGGAGGCTTGTGTGTCTCTCCTGTGAAGAGAGACTGAGAGCCCTGGGGCTGTTTAGTCTGAAGAAGACTGAGAGGAGATCTTTATCAATGTCTATAAATATCTGAGGGGTGGGTGTCAGGTGGATGGGGCCAATCTCTTTTTGGTGGTGCTCAGCATTAAGACAAGGAGTAATGTCTACAAACTGGAACATGGAAGGTTTCACCTCAGCGTGAGGAGAAACTTCCTTAGAGTGAGGGTGACAGAGCACTGGAACAGGCTGCCCAGAGAGGTTGTGGAATCTCCTTCTCAGGAAACTTTCAAAACCTTCCAGGATGTGTTCCTGTGTGGACTACCCTAAGGGATTCTGCCTTGGCAAGGAGATTGGACTCAGTGATCTCTAGAGGTCCTTTCCAAGGTCTAAAATTCTGTGACTCTGATTGGTCATCACTGAGAAGAGCTTGGCTCCATCCTTCTGACATTCGTCTTTTACATATCTGTAAACATCGATGAGGTCGCCTTTCAGTCTCCTCTTCTCCAAGCTAAAGAGCCCCAGCTTCCTCAGTCTTTCCTCCTAAGGAAGATGTTCCACTCCCGTAATAATCTTTGTGGCTCTGCACTGGACTCTTTCAAGCAGTTCTCTGTCCTTGAACTGAGTGGCCCAGAACTGGACACAGTATTCCAGATGCGGCCTCAGCAGGGCAGAGAAGAGAGGGAGGAGAACCTCATCTAGTATATGTAAATAATTCTTTGATTCTATATCATCTAGTCGAAGTTAGTTTATTACTTCACAGTAACCAATATGGATATCCAAACCCCAAACTTCTTAACCCTGGCAGCCATCTTAATTTCACTTGTTTGTTTTATCTGCTTGGTGTTTGCTTTATGTGCCATACAGGCATGAGTCATGAAATAAGCATCAGAGACCACACGGAAGACTACAGAATAAAAATGTGCACCTTCAAAGCAAGTATATATTAATTTTCTTCAAGGGTATTTTTGACAAGCGAAGCTTTGTCGAGACATTTCTTTGTGTGGGAGTGTTCACCTCAGTGTTGCTTTTCCCCACACATGAAAATAAACCACAAACTTTTAAATATCCTGAGAAAAACTCCTTCAAAGAAAGATCAAAAGTTTTTACTAATGTCTGAGGAAGCTGCATGGCTGCCTCTCCTGTGAACTCATGTCTATGGAGAGCTGGATAAAACAATCAAGATTATTATTCCATTGATTTATTCATTTGCAACCTGCTCTGAAAGGAGACGCCTTGTTTGGAGATGGCGGAGGCAGGGGGAATCCAAAGATGCAGCCTAATTTTACCCAGACAGACAGGAATAAAGTAACTTTCCTTGGGAATTTTTTCCACTATGTTGTGTGGGATACTCTGCTTCAAGTGATTGTGAAGAGTCCTGTGACCTGAACTCACAGATGTGAGCTGATTGGCATTTTTTAAATAACCAAGTTTAAATAACCAAGTTTTTCTGCTCTTGTGGCTATTGAAGTTACATGAAATGTCCAGATATGGCTTTCAGGGCTTCATAGAAATTGTAAATCTGATTTATGGGGATTTTTTTGTTTTCTTGGTTGGTTTTGATTTGATTTGTCCAAAACTTTATCTTCCTCTCTTTTTGAATCTAAGCAACACAGAACACATTAGCCAAGCTTTGAAAGTGTGTCATCTGCTTCATAGTCTGGAATTTCCCATTTTTAGATAGCATTCAGGAAAATTGAATAATTCTTTCTTCTCCTCAAGACCTCCAGTTTCTTTCTAACTTTTGGGTATTTTATGTCTACTTGCCTTCATGAACTTCATTTTTGTGCTTCAGGCCAAATCTTTATGTGCTGTCTTATAGCAGAGAGTACTTAACTCTCATTTGAAAAATTGTGCTGTTTTTTTTTTATGCTGGCATCAAACATTTGTGAACACAATAAGTAGAACTTCAGGTTTGTATCTAAGCCTAGGATTTCTGAGTTGGTTGGTTTTTTTGTTTGTTTGGGGTTCTGTTGGCTCTTGGTTTAAATCAAATTTCTACAGAGTTTCCCCGGAAGCTGGGGAGGAACTTTTTACA
>VWYK01098851.1:2838-12918 GCA_013399775.1 Semnornis frantzii
GGGAACAAAAGAGGCTAAATTTTCAGGACTCTGAAACTATTTTCCTGGTAGGAAAACACATAGAAAAACGAAGCAGAGAGAGAAAAGTGACTGAAGTCCATTGGTGGATAAATAAAAGAAAGAGCTAGTTAAGTGACAGTATAAAATAAAAAACATTCTAGATGGACACATAGGGGCGGAAATGAAAACAGTTTCTAGCCATTACACCTAGCAAATACTAAAGTGACATTCTAGTTAGATTACACAGGAAAAAACATTTTAAAAGAGGTCTTGGCAGATCTAATCACGTTATGAATAGGACTATTTAGCATATGTCTGAGTCAGGAAGGAAATGAGATACATGACACATGTCCCTTCCAATCTCACCAACAAGACTCCAGCAGCCTTGGTGCTTTGAAATTACTCTAAAAGAGCAATATATATCTCTGCAATACCTAAATGCACAGAAACTGAATCCAACAAGACCAAAAATCAGATATCAAAGATAGACTTGAAAGACTAAGATTAATTTGTACTCCACCTTCTAAATATGGCACCTAGAAAGACTATGTATGCTTTCTAGGTTGTCACCTGCAATGCAGGTGCCACTTATCTCTTGCTATTTCTGCCAACTACATGTTTCATGAAATGCAAATCTGCTGAGCAGGTGATGCTGAGAGTTTGGATTTGTTTTAAAGAAAAATATAATCTGTTTAAAGATGGAAGTAAATGTAAACAGTCACACTCACAGACAGCTCTTGAAATACATTATTCAAGGTATACTTGTATATATTTACTGGTTGGGTTTTATTTTGCATAAACCTAGAGTCTGAGTTCCAGAAATTAACCTGTTTCTGCTGTCCAGAGCTTATTGTAGATTTCAAGGAGGGAAACACATCAGCAAGGAGAGATGTGCATGATTAATTTTCTGAATTCTGTAGAGAAGAGCAGAAGGCTTAGCTCTGCAACATCTCTCCACTGTGGTTGGGATCTGTGGATTCACACAGGCATGTGGCTCAGCTGAAGTTCTATGCTGCAGTCTGTAGTGTGTTTTCAATAGAACTGGCAATCTTAGAACTGCTACTGGTTAAAGAAATGATGCAAAAAACAAGGTCTTGCATCTTTATTGTCCACAGGTTTAAACTTATTTAGGTTGGGTTTAGATTACAGTTGAATCATATGATTGTATCTTTTGGTCTAGCAGAGCAATTCTTGGCCAGCAATATCCTAAGCAAGAAGAGATCATTTCCGAGGAGACATTCACTTCATAGTTCTGACCTAATTTCTCACAGATAAAACCCACATATGGGGAACTTCTAACAGGGAAAAAGGAGGCCTCTCTTGCTTATTAGTCAGACCTAGTTAAGCTAAAGGGTTTTGAGCTTTGAATTCATTGGAAAATTAATATCAAAAGAATCATAGAATGGTAAGGCTGGAAGGGACCTCAAGGATCATCTAGTTCCAACTCCCTGCCATAGGCAGGGACACCTCCCACTAGAACAGGTCACTCAAGACCTCATCAACCTGGCCTTGAACACCTCCAGGGAGGGAGTAACCACCACCTCCCTGGGCAACCTGTGCCAGTGTCTCACCACCCTTGCTGCAAACAATTTCCTCCTAACATCCACTTTCAATCTCCCCTCTACCAGTTCAAACCCATTGCCCCTTGTCCTGTCATTACAAGACCTTGTCAATAGTCCCTCCCCAGCCTTCCTGGAGGCCCCTTTCAGATATTGGAAGGTTACTCTAAGGTGTCCTGGAAGTCTTCTCTTCTCCAGGTTGCAGACCGCCAACTCTTGTAGCCTGCCCTCACAGCAGAGCTGCTGCAGCCCTCTGAGCATCTTCATGGCCTCCTCTGGACCCACTTTTGCATCTCGGTGAAATTCTGTTGATTCACTCTAGCAAAACAAGTTTCTTCTTGTAGATAATAAAGGAAGCAAAGCTCATATTTCACTTTTTTCCCAATGTTTGTTCCAAATTCAAAAAACTGGAAACATTATCTTGCTATCAGTGTAGTTAGAATATTTGGAAAGAGAAGCAAAGGTTTCCAGGCCTCAGCAATTCCAAGTGATTTCCTTTTCCTCTAGCTCTGCTCGGATCTTTTCTCTCTGTATAAGCAGAATGTTCTAAGTGCTCAAAATAATGGGATGACAGCACCCAAAGTGAAGTGGGTTGTCAACTTCAAGCTGGAAATTTTCCAAGATCTTCTAGACAGTAGACAAACATTTCCAGTTTTTCTCCAAAATAAATGTTCAGGAAACTTTTTAAGCAGCAGATTATTATGGGATTTAGAGTTTCATTATGCTCGAAGAACTAATTGTTACATATCACCACTGAGATGCAGACCTGCACTTCTGAGGATAGGATTTCTTAGCTGACAAAACCAGTTAGAGATATGAAGGGAATCTTCCTTAATATTCCCTTTCCTCAATTATGATCTAAGTCTGAAGCACAGATGGCTCCCAGTAGAGCCTGTACATGCATTGTGAAGATAATTTTCTTTTTTGCAGGACCACTTCTCTTCAGCATGGAGGATAACTTAGTTTTGGAGACAAAGTGGGATGCATTTTATCGTGTCACTGTGATCTATTTTGTCCTTTGTGTGTGTCGTTATTTTGGTTGGTTTGTTCTAATTTTTACAAAGGATATAGTGAAAGAAGTTTCAGTATGCATTTCAATGACTGCTTACATTCTTCAGCCATTTGAAGGGTGATGTGAAGAGCAGGATATTATCCCTTTGCATTGCTGTCAAGTTCCAGTGGTGAAAAAAAAGCCACCAAAACTGAACTGCTGGCATATTTCCCATGAATTGTGAGTGTTTTGGTTCCGTATGCCCACTTAGAAGACTGGATCTCATTTGTAGAAGTGCTCACCTCTCAGCTGAAGTGAGCATATAAAAAAGTAAAATGTTAGTTCCTAGATCATTTACATTTTGACCAAAAATGGGTGGATATTCTTGCTTTAATTTGTTATGTCTGAGTCCTCATCTCCACAATGGGAATGATAGAAGCACTGTGGAAGTAAATTAATACTCATTTGTGAAGTATCCAGATGCCATACTCTGGCATCAGAGAAAATCCTCTGAAGATACATTTAATACTTTGTTGTTGTTGTTGTTGTTATGTATTTAGAGCTTGGATAAATTCATTAAAAAGTTTCTGATCTGCCCAAAGGCCAATGAAAATAAACCAAAACATTAGAGAGCTGCTTAGTAAATGAGCAGGACTTGTCTTCTGCAGTGATAGATGTCCTG
Source organism: Semnornis frantzii (assembly GCA_013399775.1). Classification (NCBI taxonomy): domain Eukaryota; kingdom Metazoa; phylum Chordata; class Aves; order Piciformes; family Ramphastidae; genus Semnornis; species Semnornis frantzii. The sequence goes on from VWYK01098851.1 coordinate 6,071, forward strand.
TGCTGATGGAACTACAAATATCACATGGTTTTATAATTTCAAACTGCTGTGATGTACATCCACAAAGAAAAAAAAAAAAGGAGATTAATAAAATGAGTAAAGGCAACTTCAGCTCTACTGCTGTCTAATACATGACAGCAACTGTTTATTGTAACAAGAATTAGAAGGTCGTCTTCTTCCCTTTCTTTTTTTCCTTCCCCTCTCTAAGTCTCTTCCTTCCATCTTCCCTTTTCTGTTCTTCAAAGGAGAATGGACATAAATAGTCCAGAAACTGCCCCGATACCAACAAGAGTAATCAATGAGGTTGGGAAGTTAGACCTACAGAACTCTTTTCTGCCATCAGCGCTACTGTCAAGCGTGACAACAGTAACAGATGGTCACTGCTTGTGGAGAGCAGCACCAGAGGAGAGAGAGAACACTTTGCCAAGAGGTTCCACAGATATTTATTGATAACATCAAAACACTGAGATGGTTGGTGAGTTTCCAAGTTCTGCATGGCAGTATGCAGCAGCACTACACACTTTTCTGCTGCTTTTCCTTCCTTCATGTCTTATTCCAGTTCTCTCACTCTCTCCCCCACTTCTGGAACTTCATTCTCATCTTCACATCTTCACTGGCTTGTTTCCACCTGACTTTTTCCACTTAGCCAGCTACTGTCTTCTTTCTTAGATTTGTTCTTTTTCCTTATCAGCATATCCAAAATTATAAACCTTCTCACATGGTTTTCTCATCTGACTGCCACACAGATCTGTTGTGTCTTCCTGTGCTCCTTTCCTGCACCTAGCAGTTAGTCATCTGAGTTTGAGCTCTTTCTCACCATTTCATCCCAGGTCTTAGATCTTCCTCCTGTAGTTTATACCATTGAAATCCCTGTCACTTCACCTTTGCCAACTCCCCACTTCCAAAAAATCCAGGGAAGAATTCTTGTGCTCCTGTGTTCTGGATCAGTCTCCTTCTTATCATGGTTTTGGTTCTAACCAAATGAAGAGCAAGCAAAAGACAGATCCTCTTACTTAGGAACAGCATTGGGAGAGACAAAGCCAGGCAATATCTGAATATACCTGGCTGGAGAACAGCTAAACATATGCATTTAGATGCATAACTCTAAGAAACTGCTACTGTATGTGAACTGGAAAATTTAAATTTCCAGTGGTCCTCAACTAAAATAATACTTACCACCCTGGCAATTTACAATTCTCTGCTACACTATAGAATCACAGAATCAACCAGGTTGGAAGAGACCTCCGAGCTCATCCAGCCCAACCTATCACCCAGCCCTAGCCAATCAACCAGACCATGGCTCTAAGTGCCCCATCCAGGTTTTGCTTGAACACCTCCAGGGATGGGGATCTCACCACCTCCCTGGGCAGCCCATTCCAATGCCAATCACTCTCTGTGAAGAACTTCCTCCTAACATCCAGCCTAGACCTCCCCTGACACCTCCAGGTTCTAGAGTTCTTCAAAGAAAGGAAGTCTTAAAAAGAACATCTGAGCAAGAAATAGAACAGAGCAGTGTTCCTCAATGTCATTCTCAGCTATAGCTGAGCCACTTTGTGGGTACGCTAAAAACATACAGCCTGGGGCAGAGCTCCAGCATACAGAATTTCAGGCTGGATCACAGAACTGTGGCAAACATAAGAAGCTAAAAGCAGTGGAAGATAATGGCATAGTCAGGAAGGGACATGGAAGGTACAGTAAAACAGCTGAGAGTTATTTCTCTTGTACACAAACCTAGGCTATTTTGTCAATGCTTAACTGTACGGCAAACAAGAATCAGTAACTGCCTCTGTTTGTTAGTCTGGAACTGAATCTAGTCACAAAACCACCACAAAACTGTGAAACTGATGGGCTATTATGGGTACCCAATGACCAAATAACTACACATATCCATTGATCTTCAATTAAAATTAATGTTAGGTCTTTGCATGCAATTTTTTCTTCCTGCAGGGAGAATCATTCATGGTCATATGAAGGCAGACTTTGATTCTAAACCTGGTATCTTTGGGAATCTTTTTTTTCCCCCCAACATCAAAGTCTCTCTTTAGCATGCTAGCCACATAGCACTATGGTTTTGAATAATCTGCCTCTCAGCCTGTTGTGGTTTTCTGTATGTTTAGAAAGAATTTTCAAAAACTCTGAGGTGCTGCAGATAAGCCTGCAAAGCAGGGCTTCAACAAAGTAAAAGAGATGGCATAAATTCTGAAATCTACCAATCTTAGATTACCTTTGTTGCTTTGTATATCAAAGATCTGAATTGATTTTTCTGATGTGAAAACAATGAGGGGAAGGGACTTCTGATGGAGTGTTTTGCAGAAGCCAGAAAAGTCAATAGTATGCTGACAGCTGAAAAAATAGAGTATTTACAGATTTAGTGAAGCATGGTCCTAGTGGATTGTGATAGCAAGCTCCAAACTAGCATAAGTACATTCATTGGCTTTCTTTAAAAGTCTATTTGCTCTTACATATCCTGTATATTGTGGAGGATGTCCCTGGTCATAGCAGGGGGACTGGAACAAAATGATCTTTAAGGTCCTTTCCAACCCAAACCATTCTATGATTCTAAGGTTCCTGTAATGTGAGTTTACATAGTTCTATAAGATCCTTAAACACTTGAAGTTTGTATGAAGTCCTTGAAGAGTAATTTTTTTTTTCCCCACAGAAAATAAAAACACCTTGCCATACATCAGTAAAAAGTTGGGAAAATAATGCAAATTTGGAAAATTGGTGTATAATTGCATAAAACAGACCTTTGAGACAGACCAGGCATTTAACAAATAAAGAAAGACTCTATTGTAATAATCAGAAACGTTTTACTCTGCTCTCCTCAGACCCCATCTGGAGTCCTGTGTACAGTTCTGGAGCCCCCAGCACAGGAAGGACATGGAAGTGTTGGAGCAGGTCCAGAGGAGGCCACGAAGATGACCAGAGGGCTGCAGCAGCTCTGCTATGAGGAGGTTGTGACCTCCCTGGGCAACCTGTTCCGGTGCCTCACCACTCTTATTGTAAAGAATTTCTTTCTAATCTCTCCAGTGTATATCTACACTTCTCAAACTTCAATACATTTCCTCTTGTCCTTTCACAAGCCCTTATCAAAAGTCTCTTCCTGGCTTTGGATGACAAGTGAGGAGAAAACACTTTAGATTAAAACACTTAAAAAGCCAACAGAAAAATATGCCTACTTTTAATATTTAACAGGCTATCTGCTGTAGCAATAAGCACTAATTCATTTTTTTAGCTGTTAATGACTACTCTTGCCACAACAAATTGAAATATAGCCTAAATTTACTGCTCTACAGTGTATATTTACACCTCTTTCCCTTCCCAAACATCTGCTCCTGAAGTCAGACAATCTCACGTACTCAAAATATTTTGCCAAGGTATCAGTTACTTCCTGATTTTGTTACTGATCTTAATGGGATCAAGACTCCATTTTCTCAGATTAAAACCATCAAATAGCCAGAAAAGTGTCCTGAGTCTTTCTCTCTTCAGACTAAGACAGCATATTGCCCACTGACTGCATCTGAGGTGCTGGCGAGGGTGACAAAAAACACCTTGGAAACTTTCCTCCCCGAGGCAAACAAATAACCAAGGATCCTCTAGGAAATGAGTGAATCCCATGAACTAAGGTTTTCCAGGATTCCCCAGAGTTCCATGTTGGGGTTTTCAGTTGGGTTTGGGGTTTTTTTGACGGAACCTTTCCTAAGCCACAGAGGATTTAGAAGCAACATGTGGAGGTCTTGAAAGGTTGTAGGTGTTACCCAACACTGCTCATCCACTAATGAGCAATGAGATATGTTTTACAGCATAGCCTGAGGATGAGATGGAGATGAAGCTCTCCTTTCATGCTGCCTCCTTCACATGACATGGTATTTTGTTTCCATACCCAGTTTCCTCTGTAACAAACCAGATTCTTGCACTCACTGCTACCACCCAGCTAAGCCCTATTCCCCATACCCTTTCCCATTCCTTTTCCCCAGATCCTCATGGGATCAGTTATCTTTTTTACACATATTATCTTCCACTCCCAGACCAGACAGCTTGATTTAACAATGACAGATTTAACTTCTCTGAATGCAGACTTTCCAAAACAAACATTTTGGCACATGGCAGTCAGGACTACAGCCCAATGTCAAAATGCCCTATGCCAAAAAAAAAAAAAAAGAAAAATCCCAGAAAACATTGCCCTTCCATCGTCACACAGATGTATTTCTATGAACTGGGTTACTTGTGTAAGGAAGAAAATGCAAGGTATAACTTTCATATTCTTTCTGTGTTGGTGATGCTGTAACTTCTGCTCCAGGTGAAGGAATTTTTTTATAGCACTCAGCATGGGGTTGAGAGTTGGAGGTTTTATTTAGCTTTGCTCCTTTTCTATATTCTTTTTTTTTTCCTGTAGTTTTTTTTTTTTTAATTATTTTGAAGCTGGTTATTTATATAATGGATATATATATATAGCATGCACATGGGAACACATTTATGTAGGAATATATAAATTAGGAAAGAAAGTATTTGAGCTAAAACACAGCTATGTGTATGGCATTTATAACATGCATGAAAGGAGCAAAGGGCCTTATCCTAGAAATCAATTTGGAGGTAGTGGAGAGTGAAAAGATGGACATGAGCCAGCAATGCACACTTGTAGCCCAAAAGGCAAATCTCATCCTGGCATCCCAGTGCCAGAAAGTGTCACCAGTAGAACAAGAGAAGTGATTCTGCCACTCTGCTCTGGTAAGACCTTGGAGTACTGTGCCCACCTCTTGAGTCTTCAACAGAAGAAGGATGTGGACCATCAGGTGGGTCCAGAGGAGGGACGAAAAAATAGTCAGAGAGCTGGAATACCTCTGCCTGTGGGGACAGGCTGTGAGAATTTGGGTTGTTCAGCCTGGAGAAGGCTTTGAGGAGACCTAATATTGGCTCTCCAGTACCTGAAGGGGGCCTAGAAGAAACTGGAGGAGAGATTGTTTACAAGAGTTTGTAGAGATAGGACAAGAGGCAATGCTTTTCAGCTGGAGAAGGCTAAATTTACACTGGACATTAGGGAGAGGTTCTTCACTACGAGGGTGGTGAAACACTGGAACAGATAGCCAGGGGAAGTTGTGGAGGCTCCATCCCTGGAGATTTTCAAGGTCAGGTTTGTTGGGGCTCTGAACAACCTGATCTAGTTCCCTCTGACTGCAGGGTTGTTGGACCAGATGACCTTCTAAGGTCGCTTTCAACCTAACACATTCTGTGATTTTCATCCTCTAATTTTCATCCTTTAAGGGTTTACTTAGTTTGTAGAAGAACTGGAACTAAACTTTAAATGGCACACAGTCTCAATTTTGCATAATTAAATGATGTATGTAAAATTATCCAAATTCCTTATTATGAGTTTTTCACATGCTGCTGTCCATCTGCGTACTCATTACCTTAAACCTAGCAAATGTTTTTACTCATAAAATGAACAGAAAGTAGCAAAGAAACCCCAAAACCCAAAAAAACCCACAGTACATTTCTTTCTTATTACTTTTATTGCTGAAGACACCATTTTTAATAGCAAGATAGGAGTGGACTGTACTCTGAAAAGAAAATGGCTTGTATTCAAAATACAAGAATTTGATCGTGTGCTATTGTTGCCTGCCAACAATGAGCTAAAGAGGTTAATGGATCATAGGTCTGGCAAACAGCCATGCTACCACCGGCTGACACATTTAACTACATAATCTGACTTAAGGTTCTGTTATAGTTTAGGGTTTGGGGGAGTTTTGTTTGGTTGTTCAGTTTTATGTTGGGTGGAGTTTGGGCGTTTGGTTTTTTTCTTTGTTTTTTTGTTTAATTTGGTGGTATCGAAAACAGCACCACTTATCCCTGAACTCCATCTCCACAGTAGATTTTCTGCGCTCCGCAGCGGCGCTGCCCGCCCCATGCAGCCTGCGCGGGGTTCCGAGGGCATATCCAAGGTGCTGATGTTCAGCCCTTCCGTCCCTGGGCATTACCTGGCCGCCCCCTGGGGTGCCAAACCCAAGCATCCAAAACCAGGGAAGAGAGTTCCCAAGGGTACGCAGCGCACACACAGCTGTCCCCGAAGAAATGCACTTGCAGCTCGGGAGCCATCTCTCCAGCAAGTGTGGTAGGGGTGTGCGTGTCCGTGTTTGGGTTTGGGGGTTGGGTTTAGTTTTTTTCTTCCGAGAGACTGAGAGAATTGCAGTGAGGAAGGCGAAAGCACACAAAAAGTACATCGCTGCCTCTCTCCCATCTTGCACGTTTCCCGGGCACACTGTTGGAGGAGACAGGCAACAGCGGCAGCGTTATAATGCAAATCACAGAGCGAGCAACTTTCAGTGTTGTGGTTATTTCGGATTTCTCTCCCGAGCACGGGCTTTTTTGGGGTGCCTGCTGCTCCTTATTTATTTTCCTTTCCGTGTGATTGTTATAATTATGCCCTCCCTCCCTTCTCCGCTTGCTCCCCTCCTCCTCCCCCACACATCCAGGCAGGAATGATGCACCGTCCTCGGTTGTCTGCGGGTCATTCTGCTCCGGCAGAAGGTGAGGCGGCGGGCGAAGCGGCGCTTGTAGGCATGCGATGGGGCACCGCACCGCTGCCCGGCCGAGGCGGGCCCTCCCCGCCGCTTCTTCATTCCTCCGCCTTTGCTCCCGGGGCCCGCCGGCAGCTACCAAGGACAGCAGGCTCCGCTTCTCCGCCCCTCGCTTCCCTTCCTCCAGTCGCGTCCCGGCGAGAGCAACCTCCCAGAGCCGTTCCTGTGCCCAGGCCTCTGCCAGCTGAGGGCCCTGCTCTTCCTTCGGCGGCACCTGCCTGCGCTGCCCTCCGTAGCGGGGCTGGGAAGGAGGGAAGGAAGGAGGGAAGGAGG
>VWYK01098852.1:7256-51065 GCA_013399775.1 Semnornis frantzii
CCCCCTCCCTGGAGGTGTTTAAGGCCACATTAACTGAGGCCTTGAGCAACCAAGTGTCATTGAGAGGTGTCCTTACCCCACGGCAGAGGGATCGGAATAGATGATCTCTGAGCTCCCTTCTAAGCTAAGATGTTCTGTGATTCTGTGAAAACTCATTAGATCTGTATAGTGATACCCTTTGTGTATTTGACATAAGGTGGCTGCTTAGTATTTCTCCAATTTCATACTTTATAATTGCACATATATAAGCCTAATTGCAGATTTCTGATACAAGGTCTAAAAATAGCAACCTTTGTTATCTCACCCTCAGCCTTGGTGGAGCTGCTGCAACTCTCTTGCCTGCTGCCATCATTAAAATCTGTGATCACATCCCTTAGTCATTGTGCTTGAGCCTGCGTTCAAATGGCTCTTGGTTAAAAGCTTTACTGAGCAAATGAATTGCTCTGCTTTACATCTGGTCTTGTTTAGAGGCTTTTGGATTTCAGATGTTTTCTGCTAGACACTGCCTAAAAAGCTTAACAGAAAAGTTGTAGATAGAAGACGTGATACCAGTTTGTGATTCTAGAAGCAGATGTGTGGTTCAGCATAAAGGATTTTAACTTGTTTCGAGTAGCCTGAACTCAGAAGGTATTTGACATGAAATTCTCCACTGTTCCAGTTGTGAAAATTCTATTTCACACCCGCTTATGGGATGTTACAAGCCAGCTACTCCCCGTAGTTGGAAAGGGAGTATTTAACTTAGTAGCTGGACTTGGTCAGGTCTAGGACTACAACCTTCCATCACTGAAACCTTTTTAGAGTATCACTATTATGAACTTGGGTGTCACGAAGTTGCCTTTTCTCAGAACTGTGTTCTTAGAAGTATGAATGCTGTGGATGCACAGCTGAGGGGCATGGTTTAGCTGCAGACTTAGTATTTCTGGGTTAATGATTGTACTGTACATTTTAAAGGTCCTTTCCAGCCTAAATGTTTTTGATTCTGTAACACTGTCACTTAAACTGAAGATTTGTTTCTTGGTGCCACCACTGATCACAGTATTCTACTCTATGAAACAACATAGAAATTACATCATCTCTCTGTATCTCTCTCTTCCTGCTCCTAATTAGGAATTTTTGTCTGTTCTCTGCTTCTGTCATTTTTCTCTGACATAACAGGTACTGTTTCAGACAGTGCTACCTTAGCTGGAGGTGGCATCCAACCAAAATGATTCAAGGAGCATGAGAACACTTTTCAGCTACATTAGGCTTTAGTAGCCCTTTATAGAGAAGATTGTTTTTGTATTCCCTGTTGCTCAGAGTTTTGTACTCTGGAAAACACAAGTTTCCAAACCCCACCAGTGGTCTGATTCAGAACGGAACTTCCGTCTTTCCTGCTCTCTTGAACTAACTCTTGCTTATTTGCTAGCGTACTGGCAAATCCCCAGGAGCTTAGTTCTTTGTTTCCTCACTGGTAATCTCTCTGCAGAAGGCATAATTGAATCTGTTTTTGTCTTCCAGTTTAGAAAGCAATCGCTAAGAACTTACTGGAGTTTATTGTCTTTTAGGGACTTTTGAAGACACGAATCCAGCACCGTCTGAGGTACATCCTTGAGGTGGTACGACCTGTTCCAATAGTAGTTTTGGATATACTGCACATCCTCACCCACATTGCAAGGCACTCTTCTGAAGCATGCAGCCAGGTAAATCTCCATTGTACAGGAGCTCAGGAATGGTAAAGAAAGGTTTGAAAAAGGGAAGGAAGATCAGGTAAAGTTAGAGCAAGGAGATCACACAACCTTGTGTGTTTTGTATCTCTTCTGCACTTCTGCATAATTGCATACAAAGTTAGTTATTTGTGCTACCTACTGTTCTCTGCAGCTGCTTGACTGTCCTCGGTTGATTGAGACCATTGTCAGGGAGTTTCTCCCCACTCAGTGGGATGCCCAGGTGGCTGAACCAGGGTGTCTATGCACCAGCCTCCATGGAATTCCTTGTGCTACTGCTATGAAGTTCATCAGAGTGTTGGCATCTGGAGGCCGAAATGCAACAGCCAGGCTGGTGAGTAAATCTCAAAAGCTCTTCTGATTCCAAAGGCCTTTACTTTAGTTTCTAAGTAAAGACAGAGGACTCTGAGCTGAAGCTGAAATGAATCATTGTGAAGAAGGTGCATATGTGTGTTTTGAAGGACACAGCTCAGTGACCCTGACCAATAGCAGATGTTTAGAACACGCACTGGTGTGTGACGCTCTGTACGTTCTCAAGTTCCAGTGAGATTAGCAGCTTAGATTTGATTCCTCTCCTTGTATTTTACAACTCTGGTTGAACTCTCATGCTACTAATTTGTCTTAATAACTCTGATTTGTCCATGTTTCCAACTCCTCTTACATACTTCTGGACAGGTTTTCCACTTCAGAGATAATGACCTTCACTAGGTCATCACACTAGTGCTATAAATGCATCACTTCCACCAAGAGCAGCAGCCATTCCAGTGCCATGAGCACCTCTCGTGGGTTTTGGTTCAGCGTTGTTAACAGCATCTAATAAATTGCCATCCAGGAAATTGCCAACATCAGCAGAACACCAGCAGTCTGTGCTATGAAATACATAGAATAATGTGCTGATAATGGATAGTGGGATATTTAAAGGCTGTAAGTAGTGCTAGAGCATAATAAAAAATCTCTCAATTTTCCTTTTTCAGTCTTTGTGTACTCCAGGGGTTCCAAGGCATGCAAAAACTACTTACAAAGTTCCTGCCAGTCAGGCTTTGGTTCTGTTGCACTCTCATATGGCTTGTTACAGGCACTTAAACATAGCAGTGGAAGACAATAGGAAAACTAACTCAAAATCATCAGTGTAGGAATTAATTTTAGCTAATAACAAAATTCTTCCAATTTCCTCCTCTGGAAGTAAATTTGACTGTCCCCTCTGCTCTGTAGGAGGTGTGTCAGAATTCATAGTTTGATTCATCAACTCCTTTGCTTTCTTGCTGGTGTGCATTGATTTCCCTACAAGATGTCTCTAAAGCATTTGAATTTTAAATTATCTATAATATGTCCTTGTGTTAGGAAAAAGACATTATTAACTCATTTGTTTAGACAGAGCACACAAGGTTTTGTGTGTGTGGGAGAGGGAAAGAGAAGCTCTTTTTTATGGTTAAGCAAAAATACCCTGTTGTTAGGGAGGATAAAAACTATTTCTAGAGAACTGCAAATGAGTCATGTCATACTTAATTCAATACTAAAATAAGTGCAGAACATTTTCAAGGCATAAAAATTCTATAATCTTATAAAAGTAATAGGCAGGAGGTACCCTTTTTATAAAACAAACGAAGAATCATGAAAAGATTTAGGTTGTAGAACCTCTGTGTGACCTTCCAGAAAGAACATGGGCATCAAGCCAGTACTTTGGTATACAGCGTTTTTCCATAAGATACATTTTTACATGTAATCCTGACTAACAGACTTCTATTTATGACTCCTTGAAGGAGGATAATTATATTTTTAAAAAATCAAGTGAAATGCTGCAAAGAGCATCCAAAACACGAGTGTGTGTGGGTGCTACCTCCATCAGAAATGATTTAGGTGTAGCTGATCTGTATAAGGAGTAGATTAGGTATCACCACTGCATCCCTCCCAGGAATTCTTCTCTCTTAGCAGCCATCGACTGTTTATTGATCCTTTGTAGTGTGCTCCTTAATATTACAGAGAATGAAGACAGATTTGAACAGTGCAGGAGTTTATAATTATCTGAATTAAAATCTGCAGTTTTTCTGGTGTGTCAGAGTAATGAGATAATGATGCATGCAGCTGATGTATCTTAGCCTTTTGTCTGTTTTTGTTGTTCATTCTTTTTTATTTGTTTTACAGCTGAACCAATTTGAGATGAAAAGCCGATTAAGTCGATTTGTAGCTGAGGACCCACTGGATCTGCTCCTGCCAAGGGAGGAAGCCATCAGGCTGAGCACTGAAGCCTTCCGGTTGTGGGCTGTGGCTGCTGGCTACGGTCAGGCCTGTGATCTCTACAGGTACAGCCCAAAGCTGAAGAAATAAGGGTGGAGGGTGCAACATGTCCCATTCCAGGGAGGCAAGTAGAAGGATCTCCAGGCTCAGTCTTTACTCCCTGCAGGGACTCTTACATCCCTTTCTCTGTCCTCCTGCAGTAAAACTCAGTTTCTAAAGGTACTTGTGTTGACTATTGTCTCTTTCTAGTTGTTCTTTATCTCCTGTGCTTAAGCACTGATATTTTACCATTTCTCCACCATACTATGGGATGTCACCCTTACCTTTTAGGGCTGCATCTTTTTCCCCTTAAAGGCGTGAATAATCCGTGCTTGTGTGACATCAAGACACATCGTTTGCAACGTGCCTAGTATTGAATGTGGTGATCTAAAGGCAAGCTGTGGGCAGCAGTCACCAACATGCTAAGCAAGGCAGGCTGATGCAGACAGACAGCATGCTGCATCCACTTTTAGTTCAGTACAGGTTCTTGTGTCTGACTGTCAAGGTCTACACTAGGATAAGTCAGAGCTGCCTCAGGCTTGAATCCTCTTCCTGCAATTGCACTGACCTGGAAGCATGGAGATGGCTTATGGAGTTTCTCTGAAGAGAAATAGAGACCAGTATTAAGTTTCAGAAGGGATAATATCTCGCTGCAACAGCATTTTGCATTCTCTGGCCTAGTGAGGTGTATTGGTTAATAAAGAACAAAACCTGTATATAATATTTTGGCCCTGTAATGATAAGGAAAGAGAAACAACAGAAGATGCCTCAAATTTGCATGTTTGTAACTGAGTAGTTTGACTGAAAATATGAGAATTAGGAACACATGAATAAAATAAAAGTTTAGTGAAGATATTATCGGAATGCTCTAAGGTAGAATGGTGGGTCCTGTTCAGATGAATTTGGAATGACAGTATTCTCCCTTTGCCATCTTTTTTCCACGTCTATTTGTTTGTTATGTTGGTAATGGTGATGGTTCTCATACTCTTGTTTTAGCGCAGTCTTTAAAAATATGTGGGAGGAGGGTGCAAAAAAAAAAGTAGAGCCAAGTTCTTCCAGTGGCATGAAGCAGAAGTTATGTGAAGCAGTGTGCACAAATGGAAACACAGAAAGCAGTACTTAAGCATAATTTTTTTTTTTTTTTTTACTGTGAAGGAACAAAACACTGGAGCAGATTGCATGGGAAGACTGTGGGCTCTGGATTTTGAGTATCCTCAAGGATGCAGCTGGCGTGTTCCTGAGCATACTTGTTCTAGCAGACCTGGCATGAACCAGGGAGTTGAACTGTAGATCATCTCCAGAGACCCTGTCCAACCTCATCTATTCTGTCATTTGTGCTCTAGAGATCTTTACTCTGTGCTGATGAGGATACTGCAGTCCCTGCCTGAGTTGCTCAGCTCTTGCAGTGGAAAGAGCCCTGTGATGGAGTTGTCTGTCCAGCGAGCTGCAGCAGTGGTTACTCTGCTGACAGGTGTGACACAAACAGCAGGCTACACAGCAGAGCTGCAGGCCAAGCTGAGCAGGTAGGCTCACTCTGTCACCAACTTTTGTGTTTGAGTAAATGGCATCCTGGCTTCCCTCCTTTTGGTTTGGAGACCTGACCATTGCCTTCATTTTTTTTTTTTTCCTTTCCTTTTGGATGGTTTGTTGTCTCATGTGAATCCCTCCATGGTGGGCTGTATTCCCTCTGACACAAGGTCAGAAGCAGTATCGACTCAGGCAGCTGTGTGCCTGCCTGTCTGGTGAAAGGCAGGTGTAGAAATCTTCATTCAGCTATCAGGCAGAAGGACAGCATTAGCCAAATGCTCTACTGACAAGAGCTGGGATATTCCTTTGACCTTCTCTTTGGGTTAAGCATAATAACCTTCTTGCGGTTTGAAGGAAAGAACCTCTCTGCAGAGATGAAGATGGGTCATGATTAAGAGGCTGTTGGTTTTGGTAGGCATCAGGGACAATGACTTCAAACTAGAGAGGCGTAGATTTATATTTGACATTAGCAAGAAGCTCTTTACTATGAGGGTGGTAGAACTGGAGCAGGTTACCTGGGGAGGTAGTGGAAGCCCCATCCCTGGAGACACTCAAGGTCAGGCTTGTTGGGGCTCGGAGCAACTTGATTTATTCGGGGATGTCTCTGCTTGCCACATAGGGGTTGGACTAAATGACCTCTAGATGTCCCTTCCAACCTAGTGCTTTCTGTGATTCCATGATTCGCTGAAGACAGAGGTGCTTTTTCTGGTGAAAAGCAAGAAACTCTTTAGCTAAAGCTGCATGCTGAGGTAGTGTGTCTGGTAAAATTAGAGCATAGCTCAAGGACAGAGTAGTGCAGGTGAAGAAAATTCAGCTTTCAGAAGCAGATTCTACATTTGTCCTTTCTGCCTACATTGATTTGGTCTGGTCTGTGGGACTGTGCAAAGACCTTTTCCCCTAGAGACTGTTGTCAGGTATTGCTTTCCAGACTACACATAATTAGAAATCTTGCCCTTAAAATGATGATTTAGAGAGAGAAATGTTTCTGAGACATATTTACTATCCTATGTCATTCTGTCATTGTATTTCAGTAGCAGCTTTGAAGATGGTGAACAAATTCCACCTCCTCCAGTAGCATGGAATCAAGTGTCAGGCCTACAGCCGTTCCTTCAGACCAGTCTGAAAAAATTCCTCCAGGAGATATCACAGACGGAAACTTGGGACATTCTTCAGCCTCTGACCACAACCTATGTGATCTACTTGGGAGTTTATTACAGTGCTTGCAGCCAGCAGGTAGGGCCCGAAAATATAGGTTGTCTTTTCATCTCACCACCATCAGCTCTGAAAACCTGAACTTTCAGTACTGAAGAAAGCAGGTGTTGAGGCATCTAGCTGAGGACTAGATTTTGTTTACAGCTTTTATCAAGACTGCATAGGATTTAGGGTCAGTTAAGTCTGCTGATCCTTCACATTAGCAGTGCCAAATATCACTGTCTTCCTTTCTTGTTCTTCAGTTGCTTGGGTTCAGAGTCTTCATCAGGGTATGCAGTACTGCTGTGACTGTCCTGATTTACTGCAGGGATCCTAAGCATGAAGCAAATACAGATTCATAGATTCATAGGATGGTTTGGGTTGGAAGGAACCTTAGAGATTATCTGGTTCCAACTTGCCTGCCATGTGCAGGGACACCTTCCACTAGACCAAGCTGCTCAAGGCCTCATCCAACCTGACCTTGAAGACCTCTAGGGAGGGCGCATCCACAACCTCCCTGGGCAATCTGTTCCAGTGTCTTACCGTCCTCACTGTAAAGAATTCTTCCTAATAATAAGTCTAAATCTCCCCTCTTCTTGGTTAAAGCCATTACCCATCATCCTGTCACCACAAGTCCTTGTAGAAACTCCCTTCCCAGCTCTCCTGTTACCCACTTGACCTAGATTAGTTTGGCAGTCCTTTCTCCATGTGAACTAAATCAAGTTGCAGGTTTTTTTTGCATTTACTATAGTTTGAGAGCCTACATGTGGACAGCTACACTGCAGTGATCTAGTTGGAAGACTGAGTGTTGAGGGTCATGCTGTATGAACTTTGGATAGGCAACAATAAAGATTAATTTATTTGCTGCCCCACTGACACTCAAGGTCAAATTCTGTAACTCAGTTACAGTTGTAGTATGTGACTATTTTTAAAGTGAGTTTTCTGAAGGTGACTCATCCTTGTGATGCTATTGAAGAGTAATGTTTTACACTTTAGTAACTTTAAAGATTCATGTTCTGAAGATAAATGCAATTTTCCTCTTTACTGCCCATCTGACATGCCCGGCTTCTGACCTGGGAGAGCTATCTTCAAGGTGTGGGGATAATTTTATGGCAGAAGTTATGCATTTATACAGCTCCTCTGAAACTTACTCAGAGCAGCTCAGTTTGTCACTTGTAGAAACATACAGTATCTTCCAAAGACATCTTCAGTGCCTCAGGGGTTGGTAGTACCCTTTGCATGCTATCATTGGGTCCTGAGCATTAGAGAAGCAGTAAAACCAGAGAGTTAATATCCTTTTCTAACCTTTATAGATATCCCAGAAGAGTGGCTGACAAAATCATGTCATCAGTATCAGTCCTTCAGCTATGACATGAGATTTATTTTCATTTTCCACTTAAAAATAAGTTTGATCATCTGCTTGTGGTTAGCTAGTCTGATGTAAAACATTTTAAAAATTGCGTATAGCACATTTGAATGGACTAGTGGAAAAAAAACCCATCAACTTCTATAGTAACTAAATCAGTGTGTGCTGGGACCTTCTTGAAATATTTTTGTTAGACTACTAGGAACTGAGGTCAACAACGTAGACTTTACTGATTCCTGGGGGGGATTTTACTTAGGGAAGACTAGATTTTGTGTTACAGAAATGAGCATTTCTGTGCCCTAAAGCAACATTGTAACAAAAGGGAAAACAAAACGTAAGTTTGCCTCAGCCTCAGACATTGCTTACTAAGGTTGAAAGAATTCAGATGGCTCTCTAAAAACCTCAGATCTCTCCTCTGTGCAGTGTTCATCCATGATCATGTGTTGGGTAGGTCAATCCCACTTAATACAGCTGACTTTTTTTTTGTGTTCTTAATATTTTTTTTGATACCCTCATTGTGCCACTCTGCTCAAGGTAGTTATCATCACCTTTATGTCATCTGCAAGTTAAATGGAAAGATCAACACACAGATGGTATGAGGAGAAGGGTATGGCCACTTAGGACAAGTTTCTGTTTAGGGAATCTTGATTTTGGGGATTCTATGCCTTACTTCCAGACAACTAAGAAATCTCTGCAATGCATTTTAGTCCTTGGAGAACACCTTGCAGTGCCAACTCTGGACTTCCTCACTACCAGCAGTGAGGCCAGCTCTAACATGGAGCAAGATCAGTATATAAATGGTGTGGTCTGACAAGAAGCTAACAAACACAGAGAAAGCAGTTAAATCAATGTTATCTTTTGGGCCTCACTGCAATGCCTTTATTCACCATATTTCTCTGTCTTTCTCCATGTCTTTTGCAGCCATCAGTCAATCCAGTTGACTGCTTAGATGAACTGGAATGTTTGACATCTGAGGTACTGCAACCGCTTCTCAGCCAACCAGCCATACACAGCATGTGGGACTTGCTCAGGTAAAGTCATTTCACTAGCAGGAGCTAAGGGAGCATCATTTCTGTACTGTACTCTGTGGCAGTTTTCCCCTTCCTTGTCTTCCTCTGTACATATGTGTGAATCAAAGAGTGCTGTACTCTGCTTTGTCCTCTTTCCTCTCACAGCAAAAACCATGATGGCCACAGGGGTTCTCCAGGTCCTCCTTCCCCAGTGGTGCTGCCACAGGACCTATGTCTCTGTCCTTCCATGCAGCTGTGTTTTTCATATCAATTTCAGACTGGTTTCAGTCACTCTTGGTTTTGGTCCTTTGGTTTCACTGGTTTGTTTCTTTGTTTTTTAAAGGGGGAAAAAAAAAGAATAGCCTCAGTTACCCCCCTCACTCCCCTCTTTCCGTGGGGAGGTGAGTGTGTGTGCAGGTACTATTCATGTGTTCTGTGGGATGCTGTTGCATAAAAATTTAAACTAGACTCTCATGTTTAAGCTCCTGCAGAGCTTCACTAGGACATTGAAAGCTCCTGCAAGAAAGTGAAAAGCCAGATACCAAAATGTTCTTTCAGACATTCGGATAACATAAGCTTTGTCTCTGGCTCTGGGAATGGTTAAGTACAGAAATTCTGTCTGCTGTAGAGGGAGCCTCCCTACTGGTCTGTGATCAATCCTCTGGAAAGGGAAAGCCTAAAAGGGAGATAGCTGGCTGCTTCTGAGAACATCTGATATAAGGCACACTTGGTATCTTTTGGTTTGAGTCATATTTGAACAATTAACAAGCAGTTTGGCCCCTGTTCTTAAATGACTGAGAAGTGAGGTCTGAAGCTCTTTGCATCAAATCTTCTAACACAAGGGCACTGATTAGATAATTTTCTGCCTGTTCTTGAGATCTGATAACAGTGGGTTTGGTTGGGCTGTTGAAGCCCTCAGTAAGAACCCTCCTAGGCTGTTCTTAACACTTCTTTGTGAAAATGCAGAGTCAGAGATTAGCTGCTGTAGTATTTTGATAATCTTGCTAAGTGCTCTGGGCACATTAGGACCAGGACTTCAGTGTATTCTGTGAGCCCCAGATGTGTTCATGCATCTCCTGCATGCAAGTGTCAATGGGAGGAAGGGCAATACGTGGGAATGGGAAGAATTTGTTCTTTGCCACAGTGTAATGATGTGGATCTTTGACAAGATTTGCCCCATTGCCCTGTTGTTCAGCATGGTCACGGACGCTTTTCTTGCAGTGGTCCTGCCTGTGCAGTCGTCATGTCTAGTGTGGGCTGTGTGAGCACCGCTGGTGTAAAAAGTTCTAGTTCTGCCCATGGGGAGTGAGCACATGCACCAAGAACAGCATGCGGGGTCATGCACATTAAAACAGGGTCTTTCTGCACAGACTTCTAAATTAGGCATCTCATGAGGACATGAGGGGCAGCATTTGGCAATGTCAATTGTAGGTATAAGCTGGCTTTTTGGCTTTGCCTGCCAGTTCGTTGTTGGAATGTCTTGAGTAGGTCGGCAGCTTCATTAGCCTGGCTTGTGCGTGTACGTGGGGAAACAGGTGGTTTGCTTGCTTTTTTAAGACCAAAGCCCAATGCTTTCAGATGTTTGCTGTCAGAGATGCATCGCTGCATCGATATTTCTGCACATCATGAACAATTTAGCTGAAGATTACAATTCATGACAGCTCTCTGGCATTAGTTTGTGTGGCAGTAGTGCTTATCTGACTAACTGTGATACTAGTTTTTTTCTTGCACAGTCCTTGGGGCTTCTATGTTACTGTAATGTGTGGCACAGCTCAGATAGCAGTGTTCCTACAAGATAATTCTTCAGCAGTACGAGTGCTTTTCACCTGACCCCTCTGTTTTCTCTTCACACAGGCCATGTTCTGCTTTGTGCAACCCTCTGTCTTGTTCCCCAGCACCAGAATCTGTTTCCAGCATTGCATCTCTGAGTTGCATTGGCGGCAAACCTCCTTTGAGTGTAGCTGGCTCCAAGTCCCCTTTCCCCTTCCTCACTGCTCTCCTATTTCTCATCAGTAACATCACTCACATTCACAAGGGCCTGACCAGCAAGGTGAGGAAAGACTTCTTCACTGTAAGTCTAAGTGAATGATGATACATTTGTGAGAGAAGTTTGTATCTGTATCTTCCCAGGCTTAAGAATGTTTCCAGTAGGACTATTAAAAAGGAACTGCGTGGTTTTGTTTTAAGAATATTTAAGTGTGATAGAGAGAAATCTCCTTTTCCAGAACAGGTGAAAAATATCTCTGTTGGTGAATTCCAATATCCAGTTGACACTGGGAAGCTGTAATTGCAGAGCAGGTGATGAATGATGATGTCACTTAAAAGGTGGAGTTCTAAAGAATGTTGAGAAGGGTTAAATTGGGGATTGAACTCGATGGCCTTGAGAGGTCCCTTCCAACCAAAACTGTTCTATAATTCTCTGGTTCTAAATAACTGATTTTTGGCTAAGGGAAAAAAAAAGAAGCGTCAGAGAGGAAAAGGGATGGTTGAAGTTTATATAGCAAAGAAAACCAGGATACAATTAAACAAGAGGATGAATGCTACAGTGACTGAAGAGGTATTTTCTGCCTGTGGTTGTGGTTGTCCTAAATTTCTAAAAATGAGAGAGTCATGAAACTTTGTAAACTCTGAAAGAGGAAAAGTCAGAGGCCTAGAGAGATGGAGTGCCTGGCAAATGCTTTCTTAAAGTCTTTCTCCAGCACTCTTTGTTGAATTACCTGACTGGTTACTAACAGAAATGTCTGGCCAGATGAGAGAAAAACATCCTAAGCTGCTGGCCAGACTTGCCTCACAGAACACTATGGAAAATGCAGGCAGCAACTTGATTACCTGTAGTTGTGATGGCCACCGTGGGTGCAGGTGAGCCCTGATGCAGAAAAGCAGATGTTTATCAGGCTGTTTGAAAATACCTCTCTTGGAGTAGCCAACAGGAATTCTCATGTGAGAAGGCAGAGGCTAGGCCTTGGAGAGGGCCATGTTTTGTTTTCCTCCAGTTGCTAACTGTCTCCACTGCTGATTCCTTTATAGTACAGCTCTGTACTGGGCTCCAGAGGCTTGAAGAATTATCTACATCAAAGCTGGCAGACTGGACCTCCCTCTCTGACTCCTTCGTCCGCGTGGATCCTGCGCCATGAATATCATCTGCAGTACTTTGTGTTAGTGCTGGCTCGGAGAATGGTATCAGCATTTGTCCTTTCATTTCTTTCACCTGAGGAACTGACTTCACTCTGGCCTTTCAACTTTGGTCTGTCAGACTGGCAACTGCTCCTTGTTCTTTCTGGTGATTCTTCAGCTGTCTTTCATGCCCCATTAGCAGATAATCTTTTTACGGTCACTGATGTAAGGATTTAGATTCAAAATACTTTGGGTGGCAAAATGATATTTTTGCCTGTCTTTGGGCTAGAGTGGGAACAAAGTTTTCATGCATGTGCTTCTGAAAAGGCTGTCTGGCCATCTAAGACAGTCAGGAGAAGCAGAAGGATCTTCATGTGAGTGCTGACACTCCTTGCAGTCTACTTCAGTCTCTCACTTTCAGCTGAGATCTATGTCTCAGCTGACCCTGCTGTCCTTGTTGATTGCCTTGTTGACAAATGGTATGGTGCTTTTCTCTCTTGTTTTGTTTCCTGTATAGGCAGGCACTTCTCCGGATGACGCCCAGCATGCCTCCCTCCATCACTGTGTTGCCATGACATTGCTAAGCCGTCTGTTGCCAGGGAGTGAGCATCTGGCTTATGAGGTCCTGCTGGATCTTGCCTTTAATCCAGAGTTTCTTCCGTAAGCTTTGCATTCTTTCCTCCGTAGTGTGGTACATGTGAAAACTTGGGGAATTGAAAAAGCGTGAGTTGGCAGTGTGTTTGGTCATTGCTTTTGGCCTTTGATTGGGCCTGTATTCAAATTTTAGTTACTCATTGACATACTCTCCAGTCACACAGCCTTCTAATCAGACCAGCAGATCTGTGGCTGCAGATTTTTCTCTGATGTACCAGTGCTGAGAAATGTAACCAGTTTCTTTTAATCTCCTCTATGGTAAGAGTTCTCTGATTCCTGATAGAATCTGCTGTCCTGAGGGTTCTGAGTTTAGAAAACACATAGGCATTTGACATAACCTGAAAACCTGTTTAAGCCCTTCACAGAATCACAGAACTTTAGAGGTTGGAAGGGACCTCTAGAGATCATCAAGTCCAACCTCCTTGCCAAGGCAGGATTCGCTAGGGTAGTTTGCACAGGAATGCACCCAGGTGGGTTTTAAATGTCTCCAGAGAAGGACCCTCGACAACCTCTCTGGGCAGCCTGTTCTAGTGCTCTGTCATCCTCACTGTAAAGAAGTTTCTCCTGATGTTGAGGTGAAACCTATGTTCCAGTTTGTAGCCGTTGCTCCTTGTCTTATGATCACTGAAAAGAGATCGGCCCCATCCACTTGACACCCACCCCTCAGATATTTATACACATTGATCAGATCTCCTCTCAGCCTTCTCTTCTCCAGACTGAACAGCCCCAGAGTTCTCAGTTCTTGTTGAACTTATGTAATAATTCCCTTGTTATACAATTCTTGCACAATTTTTTGGTGATTTGATAGCTGTGATATTTCTACCATGCACTGGAAGAAAACGTGAGCGTCTCAGATTTGAAACCTCCCATATTTGGCCATGAAAATGGCAAAAGTTTATGTTGCTTATCACAACCTCTTAGGAATATGCCGTGGTGCATCCCAGTAGAAGGTTGTACCGGGGTGCTACAAGAAGATGCTATAGTTTTTCAGAGAAGAGGAAAGTTTGAATTGGTTTAAGTGGGTGTGGTTTTGGTTTGTCTGTCTGATGTTTGTGGTTGGTTTTGGTTTGGGGTTTGTTTTTTTAACAAATGCCAGCTACAGAGATACTATTTTGTTCAAATTTGGCAAGTAATCTGAGACCGTGGTCTGTTTCTGGTCTGAGATCATGGCACATGGATTTGACAAACACCAATGCTCTTTATTTCCAACTCCCAGTCTGTATAGTTTCCCTGATCTTGCCACTGCCAACTGCAGAGCTGCTATTTAGAGAATCACCTTACTGCTTCCTATAAGCCTTTTATGATACACAATACTTCATCTCAGCACCTGACAGCTGCTGTGGCAAATAAAGTGCCTCTCTGGACAAGAGGCTGCAGCCTCCACACCAGATTGCCAGCATTTTGTGGAGGTTTATTTATGGTGAGTCCTTTGTGTTCCTGACTCCAAATGTAGCTCCGGGTATTCCCTGGATGTACCAAGAGAGCTGATGTTTTACAGGCACTCAGTGTTACCATAAATGAATGCTGCGGAAGGTGTTGTGAGTCCTGTGTCTATCCTACTGCCCTTGATCCAGGAAGGTTGTAGAGATTAATTTTTGTTCGGTGTTTTGCAGTTTCTTTGCTTCTTAGCTGAAGTTTGTCTTTATCTTTCAGCGAAGGGAAAGCTGGAGGGCCAGAAGCAGCTGACTTCTCCGACATCCTGCATCTGGGTACCAGTGCCAAAGTGGCACAGCCTGGCTCTGCAGCAACGTTTTCTCCAAAGGCTACTCGTGGTGCCCTGCTGAGGGAATCGTACCAGAGCCTGCCTTCCATCCGCTCCTGCTACCTCTCTCATTTTGTCCACTTGCAGCCTATGCTTGCACGTTCCCAAGCATCTTACGAAGGACGGAATTACCTCATCCAGTCAATGCTGCTTCCTGAGGTCAGAGGGCCCATCCTGCCTTCAGACTGGCCATTCTTCCCACTTATCAGCCTGTACAACAAAGTGACTAATGCAGAGACATGTGGAGCTGTGCTGAACTCTCTCCCACTTGATCTTGTCAACACTGTGACCTGGAACCTGCAGTGGGTCTTGTTGCTAGAAACCTGGCGTGCGGAAACTCTTCAAAGCATCCCTACTGCTGCCAAACTTGCACGGCTTATGTGTGTCTTCCTCACAGGTAGTGACCTCTTTCTAGAAGCTCCAATCCACCGCTACACAGCTGCCCTTCTCTCTGTATATTGCCAACCCAAGGCATTGGACTCCCTGAACTTGGATGCTCCTATCCCTGGTGTGGCGTCTTTCCATGATCTCTACATTAGTCTCCTGGAGCAGTTTGAAGGTGTCTCCTTTGGAGATCCACTCTTTGGAGCCTTTGTTCTTCTACCTCTACAGAAGCGTTTCAGCGTTCATTTGCGACTCTCTCTCTTTGGGGAGCACACAAGTATCCTGCAGGCACTGGGAGTACCCCTCCAGCAGGTAACCCTCTTTGTGGTATTTGCCTGTCACTTCATTGAAGTGAATTAGTGGGCTGAAGAAAGTCCAATGTGCGGTATATAAAATAGAATAGGAATGGAGAGCAGTGTTCATTTGATTGATTTCAAGATCTGAGGAATAGTCCAGTTCCTGTAGATGTAAGCCTGTGTCACAAAGTTATTTTCAGAAATCTGCTGAATTTTGTTTTGAGAGCAGATAGTGTGTTTATGTGGAGGGCAGGAGCTGTGAAATTGTTCAGTCTTCAGTGGAAACTGCCCCACACCCTGCTTGTTAGACTGAGAACTTTTATAGTCCATATGTATGAAGGGCTGGCCTGCACCCTATGTTCTTTTGCCAGTGTGATGAAGTTATTCAAAATTAATAATTATATCAATTTTGATATCCAGGCAGAGATTGTTAATAATTATGAAAACTGTTTATTGACATTAAATTTCACCACAAAACTTATATACGAGGTTCAAAAATGCAGGGTTTGGAAATTTATACATACAGGGAACAGGCAAATCTGGAACACTTTAAAGGCAACCAGCATAAGCAAACATTTTTACTGGAAGAGAAGATTTGTGCAGTCACTGATACCGCTTGCAGTTAGTTATCCTGCTTAGCCACTGGATGGACGCAGGAAGCTCCTTTCTGCTTATGGCAGAAGGCAATCAATGATTATAAGAGGCTTGGTATTTACTCACAAAAATAGCACGGAACAATACCCAAAGCATGTGGCGAGGCCGCTGCCGGGTTGGAAGCTGTTAGAAGCTTTGGAGTTTCCTCGGGCTCCTGGACGCTTCAGAAAGGAGGCAGACATCTCTGACCTGGTTCTGGCTCTCTTGGCAGCAGGCTCTCAAGTGCAGGCAGATGTCTTGCGGTGTGCAGTCTCAGCACAGTGTCACACTGGCTGTGCAGGTCGAACGCGTGGAAGCATCAGAGCCGCAGCAGGCATGGGTACAATAGCAGAGAGCACAATGGCAGAGAGAGAGTGAGCTTGTGCTGCCTGCTCATCCTTTATATCCACTTCAACCCGAGACTGATGGGCCTTTGGATATCCAATCAACAAGGCAGTTTGCCCATATTAGGTGAAGCTGGGGCTTTTGTCCCCTTTCCTGTGGCCACCAGCCCCAGCACAGAGGGAGGGGGAGCAGGGCAGCATGCCTGGGCAAGCCAGGACATGTACAAGCCCACTTGACCTATTTAGGCCTACCATGATAGCCAGCAGTTACCTTAAGCCTTTTCTTTCCTTGGTGAGAACCTTTTCCCAGCCTGATGTATGAACAGTCATTTTCCCTCTTAACTGTGTTTCCACATTTAGTTTTGCTTGGTAACTCAGCAAGAAAATGTGATCTGCCAAGCACAGAATGAGCAGAGCATGAGAGACAGTATTTAGCCAGCTTTAAGTTCTGCGTCAATTAACAAACCATAGCTGATCTAGCTTCAAGTTTGTTAATACAAAGAGAACTTCTCAAAAGGTTTGTTTCCAAACAACATGGAACCAGCAGTTTGTGTGGTCAGTTCTTTCCATTGTGTGGTTACAGGCTTTTGTTCTGTGGCCATTTTTTTTTTTTTTTAAATATCATTGTGGCTATATGAACCTTTTCCTCTTAAGATAGCTAAGCCAAGATATTCTCACCTGCTTTGTATGGTAAGCTCTCTGTTTTATTGATGCTCCCAGTAGCTCTTCTCTGCCTCTATTCGTGTTCTACTCATATGTAGGAACAGAGCTGAGCACCATGTTCCAGATGAAAGCCTTGATTCCACATCACGTGCATGATCCCTCGACACCAGATCCCCCAATACCATCTGACTTGTTGAGAACAGGCTGGACATAGGAAAAAAATTCTACACTGAAAGGGTTGTCAGGTGGTGGAACAGGCTGCCGAGGGAATCATCGTCCCTGGAACTGTTTTAAAAATGTGTAGATGTGGTGCTCAGGGACATGGTTTAGCAGCTGACTGGTTAGCACTAGATTAATGATTAGACTCGATGATCTTAAAGGTCTTTTCTAGCCTAAACTATTCTATGATTTCGAAACAGATTGTTTTTCATGTGCTTAGAACATTTTTAAGTGCCAAGTACTTTGAACAATGTTTACATTGGTCTTCTGTTTGAAAGTGAAGTGTGCTGAAAACTTTGAGGAAGGCCACTTGAGGTGGTGTGTTTTGTTTGTTTTTTTCATTTTTTTTACTTAAGTGGAGTTAAAAATACCTAGCAGACAGTAGGCATACCCTACCTGGTGGGCAGGCTGCTTTTTTAATTGAATAAAATCAAGGATTGTATTTAATCCTGCAAAGAAGATGCTCCAAAGTGAAATACGTCATTTTAGATAAATTATCTCAAAATTGAGGAGAATAAACTTGAACTTCTGGAGGGGGGAGAAGCAAAAAACCTGAGTTGTTACTAAAAGGTTTACTGACCTATTTTCTTGAATCTGGACAGTGATGTCAGATGCTGGAAGCATAACAATCTGGAGAGTGCACACAGACAACTGGGGATGGGTGCCCTAAAGTCATGAACTTCTCACTGACAACAAAATGGTAATGTTGCCTGTGGGTGGGTTTGTTGCAGTTTCCTGTGCCTCTGGAGCGATACACTTCCCCTCCTGAGGACAACCTGAGCCTTTTGCGACTCTACTTCCGGACACTGGTCACTGGTGCACTGCGTCACACCTGGTGCCCTGTCCTTTATGTGGTGGCCGTGGCTCATGTGAACAACTTTATTTTCTCCCAGGACAACACAACACAGGTAGGCAAAGGATAGCAGAGCCTCAGGGCTAAAAACTTTGGGTTGTGCATTTGCTGTCCTCCAGAGTCCTTTGTGGCATGTGGTGAATCACTGCCCCGGGCTTGAAAACAAAGATTGTAAACAAATATTTTGAAGACTGATCAGCTGTTTGGGAATCCCCATGTGAGAGATGGACCAGGACTCCTTTTGATTACACCCTAAAGCACTCAAATTAATGATAACTAATCCTACATAAACATTCTAAGTCAGCAGCTACGTGGGCTGTAGTATGGAAGGAAGAATGAAGCAGCAAAGGTAAGTGAGCTGATCAGGCAGAGAGCTTGTAAGAGATTTAGCCTCTGCCTGGAGGTGCAGAGTACTCTTTCCTTTTTCACTTTGCTTGAATAACTAAGCAGAAGCTATCCCATGGCCTTGGGGCCTCTGCCAGTGGTTACTGGTACTAACACTTCACCTCTGATCTACAGTTCTGACTGAAAGTTAAGTAGCTGAGTTTTCAGGTGAGGGCAAGGAGAGAGACAGAATCTAAATTCAAGCCTTTTCTGATGGACTGTTCTTCAGGGCATCATCATAATGAGCAATGCATCCCCTGGAGGGCTGTGTGCCTGTGGGCAGAGGTTGCATTGTGCCATATTAGGTAAAGTATGTGGTGTTTTGTTCCCAGGAGATGGATGCTGCTCGGAAAAGCATGCTGAGGAAGACTTGGCTGTTGGTGGATGAGGTAGGAACTGTAAGCTTCGGTCTGCCACTGGGGCTTAGTGTTTTTCAGATACAGTGTTCATACAGATTTATCTCTTCGCTCATGAAATTTTTGTTTAATTGCCTTGTTAATTCGAGAATGAGAGGAGATTAACAACAGTATTTTGACCTGTGATGGCTAAGAATAATGTTACCCAGTTCTTAGAATTAATTGAACTCCAAAACACTGATCCCATTGGAACCTAGATGAGTCTCTTGTACCTGTATTTCCTTGCTTCTTGCTCAAGCAGTGTTAATATCGTGAGAAGCTGTACAGGGATGATTGCAGCACTGAATGGCTGGCCAGCAGAGATCTCCTTAAACTCATAGTTGGGTGCTTTCCCCAAGAAGAACCAAACAGATGTAAGGCTTCTCTTTTTCATGTAGAGCTTGCCAAAGTCTGTCATCTGTGTGACAGAGCAGGGTCATTTGGCCCTTATAGTATCCAGGGTAATTTCTTAGATCCTACTCAAAACCTCACTTGGGATTCTGGCAAGAAGTCATTGTGAGGCGTTGTCGAGAAGATAATGGAGTTGTGTTCCGAAAAGGAAATCATATGCAAATCAAAAGTGAATTTTCTTGGATGAAATTCACCTTCTCTAGCTCGTCTGTTGAAGAAGATGCAATTAAATATGTTGGGTATGATGAAGTTGTACAATCTGGGAGGTTGCTGTGATTGAGGCAGGATGGAACAGATTAAATTCTTTTCAGATGTGCTTAATGGCTGTGGTTTCTTTCTTCAGTCCTTGAAAAAGCACCTGCTCCACTACAGACTGCTGAATGCAGAGAGCCCTTTGGGATTTGACCTTTATGAGCAGCTCCCTCCCATACGACTGAAGTACCTCCAGATGGTGACACAGAAAGAAAATGAGGAGAATTCACCAGCGCTAGTCTCATAGCGGAACACTTGTCCAGTGAGATACCCAAGGTGAAGAATGGAAGAGCTCAGTTTATGCTTCACTGATGAAGCTACATGCACTTCAACAGTTTCAGCATCTTATGTGGACACTCTTGGCATCTTAACAAAGTGAAGCACTGGCAGAATACTCCCAGTCCTGCAGAACAATACACATCATCTCAAGACAGTGTTTCAAGGACACATCTTCATATGATGATACATGTACGTCACCTGCCTGTGATGAATGCTGGAGCATTTTTCTCCATTCTCTTTCAGATGTTCTGCTGCTCCCCAGAGAAGGTGGGAATGTGTCTGAAAGACACTGGGTTGTTGAATAAACTGAAAGAATTGGAAAAGGTTTTTTTTCAATCAGGCTGGAGACTGTGGGTTATCAGCATGATGTTTGTCTTTCCCTGGCTTTTTTGGGACCCAGAATTTTGAGTAGTCCTTTCCCCATGCTGTCCCCTGCAAATAAAATGCCAATACAGCAGAGAAGAAGCTGATTCTAAGGGCTTTTAAAAAGCATATCTGGAAGGATTTTCTCCAGGACAGTGTCCTGTGGACAGTTAAGTTACACAGACATCTTGTGTCAGACCTCCAAAAAATAATAGTTCCTGTTGCAGTGGTACAAACACTGGGTCTCTACCCTTAGCTGTCTATTGCATAGTCTCTAAACTGCTTTCTTTTCTCTCTTTGTTTGGTTACATGTATAACAAGATCAAATTAATTTATTTGCAGGGCAGAATGCTTAGCAGTAATCACTCCCTACGAGAGAGAAACGAAGTGTCTGTTTATTTAGCAGATGTATGTATTGGTTGCCCTCTGAGGAGAATGTAATTTAAAATTTAAGGTGAAGTTCCTGACCTTAATCTTAAAATTCCTCATTTGATACGACTTCAGTATTGCAGTTTCATACACGCTGGTACAAGTGCATTACCCTAAAAGTTTTATCAGAAGTGCCAGGTCAAGTCCAGAATTTACCCTAGGTGTGATCTCACTGGATATTTCATTTATATCCAAGAAGTTTTGCAGAACTATGGTTACACTGGCAGGCCTTTGTTTGTCCACATATCTGAGTTCTCCAAAACTTATGATCTATGTTCTTATGAATAGATTCCTCTGAAAGGGGCAGGATGATGCCTAACCTGAAGACCTGAGTCTCTTTACCTATCGAACAGGCCAAGGTAGCTTCTCTCCAAAGAAGCCACATCTTTGTTAACCTTGCTCCAGGGAACCTTCTAGTAAGAATGTGAAACTCTGTCAACAGGCCAGCCTGTGATGGCTGAAATTGTTCCAGACAAGAAACAAATTCCAGCTAGCAACTTAGGGCTGTGGTGCTGTCTTTGCATTGACAGTTCTCTAAGCCTATTAGTACCCCTTAGATTTCCAGAAAAGACACAGTTTCACATTTTTCCCTCTTCAAATATAGCATGGGCAGAACTGAGGTTTCCTTTCAGTATTTTTTTTTTTTTTCCCTTTCTCATAGTGCAGCTTTTGATCTGCGGTTTATGGCTGTGTAGATCAGTAGCACGGAAAGTAACAAAAGCACAGTGGTCAACATAGAGGGTTGTTAATGATTTATTTAAAAGTACTTGATGTCATTAAAAGTTTAATGAAAGGCATTAAAGTTTCTTTTCTGTCTAGAGAGCCTAGCAGTTGTCTTTCAAGAGCAATGGATGGTAAAATCTAAAGACTCCTGGCTCCCTGTTGAAGAGCAGCCTTCTTTGAGGACTTTGCATTCTGTTTCTGGGACCCAGTTATAAAAACTCTTCCAGTCCTTTCTGCAGTACAAAGCTGAGTTTTGTAATGTGTACAGGGTGTAAATAAATATTTTGATAGCTCTGCAGACTTTTTTTTGGGAACTATGGGAGTGGTTTCATTATTTAAATATTTTTTTGAGTTTGAATAGTTCTGTTTGCAGTGTGTCTCAGGAATGCTACTGTTCTGAGGAAATCTGCTAAGCTTTGGAGCTCCTTAAGAGTTCTTCAGGCGAAAGGCATTGTCCTGTTTGTGTGGTGGGCCAATACCAAAGGGTACCAAATGCTGTGTGTACCTGGGGAAGGGTGAGTATTATGTGATTCATGACATGTCACAAATGAGGAGGCAGTGAAAAAAAACATGTCCACAGATATATTTGTAGGTGATGAGAGAGGAGGTGGATTTCGTTTATTTTGTGAACTCTGGGAAGGAAAGGATCAGGCTTTTGCCTGATTCTCAAAAACCCTTCTTGTTCCCAGATGTTCCTGTTCCTCAAGCCATCAGACAAGCCATCCTCAAGCCCAGGAAATACCTGCATCTTCTGATGTGAAATTCTGATGCAGTAACAGAGGGAAGGAACGGTTCCCAAAATGTTGTGCAGGCCACAGTTTTGTGCAGAACACTCTAAACATGCTGTATGTGAGCCTTGTGCTTTCAACCCTTCGTGTGTCAGCCGAGATGGTACAGCAGTCCTAGGCTTGACTTTTTAAAGGCTTTGGGCAGCCTTGTACCAGATTTCTCTACAGAACAACGCTAGAGGGCATTGGTGCATTTAGTTTAAAGGCAAACTCGGCTTCCCTGCTATTGGAACTTAAAAACCTGAAACGCCACCAACCCGTAAACTTGTTTTAAATTTTATGCCTTTTTAAAAAATGTTTTCACATACTTCTGGAGAAAGTGTGGAGAATTCCATACTTTCTAAAGTGACTGGTTGCTATGAATCATGTGCTTTGGCAGGAGGAGCATTTTGGAAGAATCCTGGTAGAGTGAATGGAAGTTTAAATTTTAAACTGAATGCAGTTTGAAGCAGGACAGAAATATGACCATTCTGTTAATCCAGTTTGATCCTGATCAGAGTAAGTGAGAGATGAAGCAAATAAAAACTGTCCCCCACACAGATGTGACAACTCCCCATCAAAATCTTGTGATTTCATTGAGAAGAAAATTCTACTGAAGCAAGAGATATATAAAATAAGTTTTTTTGATATATATATACACACACACGTAACAGTTATATAAGTTATATAAAATAAGATATATATAAAATAAAGTTTCTGGGATTGAAGTGATTCTAACTCAAAACAGCATCTCTTGTCTGATTCATCAGAAGACAAAAAAAAACACCAACCAAATAAAATCCCCACAGATGCTGTCTTTCAGTTCTTAGGAATCCCCACCATCTTCTTGTACTTTGTATCTGGAGGATACTTTGTTTAATCCAAGTTACTGATGTTATGCCGTGTAGGAACAGTAGGAATCTGTATTGGGACAAATTTCAGCAGGGGCTTTGCTAGAGGGCAGCAGCAAATGTGGCTTGTCGGACTGGAGATCAGTTGAAGATAGTCCTTCTAGTATTGGTGTTGAGTTGGCATCTAAGATGGTGGTGATGTCACAGTTTTTGCATCAAAATAGGAGTGAAGCACCTCAGTGTGGGAACTTTTTAACAGTAAAGTATGCATGAAGCAGTATAAGATTGAAACACTTGCATTCCACTGTAATTACTGACTTCAGTTTGACAGGCGAATTTAATAATAATTTCTAAACTAATGCAGTCTGTCTGGCCTCTTAATATCAGGCAAACCCTAAACATCTCTTGCTGATGAAGTCATGGGCATCTAGAACAAGCCATAAGATGTGGGCGTATAAATATGCCACAGGTCAGACATGTTTTGATGTCAGACAAAAAGTAGAGTAGAAAGGCATGCCAGTCCTTGCTATTGCTCCTCCTTTGTTCTGCAGAGTTCTTGGAAATCTCTCATCAATGAAGTGGTGCTGCCTCCAGCTGGAAAAAAATTGGGGGCAAAGTATGTTTTCTTTCGGCTTACAGAAGCTCATATAAGCCTTCCATTCACAGAGCTAGTCCTCTGATTTCCCTTGTATAAACAACTTTATGATAATTTACTAGCCTTTACCTTATTTTTTAAAAATGGCTTTTCCCCTCTGTCTCTTTGACCAGAGACTGCACAGCGAAAAGATGCTCTCAGAACTGCTGTATTTTGTGTGATGAGTGGGGTTTGTATGCAGGTATAAAATGGTCAAGTGGCCATAGTGTGCTCCTCTTTTTTTTTTTTTTTTTTTTTGGTGGTAATCTTGAATCTCAAAATAGCTGTTGTGAAAATGCTGTATGTGGATTTCTGGCCAGCCTGAAGAAGCGCGTGAAGAGCTCCAGTTCAACCTGACCGAAGCTGAATTGTGCGAAAGGACCAAATGCTGCACCAGGGTGAGCCTCCAGCCACCCTGAGCCATGGCCCCATGAAAGGTTTAGGATCCCTGTGTGGTGACTTGGCCCACTTTGCTGAGGAGGAGAAGTTCCCTAACAAAAGACATTTTAGACCTGGTCCATCTTTAGGTCCAGTTCTTTATTTTCTGCTAGGCCATAATTAACAGCTGCAGCCAGCTGTGGCTCCAAAGAACAGAGCAATGTCCTTTATCCTGCCCCAGTGCACCTTTTCTGCAGTGCTCTGTTGTCTGTTGGGCAGTTAGCTCATGAAATCACAGAATTGCAGAACATTCAGGCTGGAAGATACCCTAAGGATCACCAAGTCCAACCGCTATCCCTACTCTGCAAGGTGCACCCTGAACCATATCCCTGAGCAGCACATCCAAACAACTTTTAAACACATGCAGGTTTGGTGACTCAACCACCTCCCTGGGCAGCCCATTCCAATGCCTGACCACTCTTGCTGGGAAAAAAATATCTCCTAATGTCCCTCCTGTTCTGTCACTAATTGCCTCCAACTCTCTCTCCAATTGCCTTGTGGAGAGTACCAACCTCTCCACAACATCCTTTCAGGTAGCTGTAGACAGCAATGAGGTCTCCCCTCAGTCTTCTCTTTTTCAAACTAACCGGCCCCAGCTCCTTCAGTCCAGTCAGAGCAGTGGATATCTTCAGAAAGTACTGCATATGGATAAAGTTGAAAGTGTACAAGAAGGCCAGGAACATCTAATCTCTATTTCCTTGCCCCAGTCTAACAGTGGTAATGAACCTGACCGCTTGTGTTATTGTCCATTATGAAGGAGCAGCTTCTCTTGGCCACAACAAAATGGAGCTTGTCTGCCTTAGAAATAATGATCCATGTGGTGGCACAGCCACCTGTGCCACAGTTTATGCTAAAACTTGAGCCTTAGCTGATTGCTAAGGCTGGGAGTTTTCTGGAACACTCTGTGCTGAGGGGTGGCAGCTGTGGGCTGGGTGTGTCACAAGAGACACCTGGGCCAGCACCAGCCCTCAGAGAGCTCTTGGAGGAGCTCCTGCTAGCAGTAGCAGGAGGAGAAGAATGAGAATATTAATATTGCATTTCATCCATTTTGTTTGCTTTTCTGGAGTGCTGAGGAGCTGTAGGGGCTGCTGAGGCCATGGAGCAGGTTAGCAGTCTTAAACTCTATTTTCTTGTGATGTGGCTGCTGCATTCCTGAGGGGCCTTAGGGCAGTGGAGGTGATCACAGTGCTTTTGGGGTTATGCTGATGACCACCTCACACTCCTCCCAAAGAAAGAGGGGGAGCTGCCTGAGTGCCTAGCCTTGTGCTCATGTTGTCCTCAGAGAGGTCTCACTTTGGGGTGGTTTGTGGGGACTGTGGGGTGCACAGGCAGGCCTCGGGTGCCTCCAGCTGCTCGTTGTGGAGGTGGGGTGTGGGAGAAGCCCAGTCTTGGTGGTAACTGAGGGAACAGAATAGTGAGAAAGGAGGGGAGTGTGAGTCCAACCACAGCAGAACCTTGCTTCTTGACCACAGTGACCAGTTTGAGGCTTTGGAAAGGGACAAGGGGAAGGATTGAGTGAGCCAGTGAGCACAGAGAGTGGCTCAGCTTTTGTAGAAGCAAGGATCTCTCACCCTGAGGTGAGATTTGGTTCCCTCTCTCTCTCCACAGTGTAGTGCTCCCCTACCTAGTACACCTCTCACGTGTTTTCCTCCTTGCTGTCCTTCACTAGAATTTCCTTCCCTCCAGATCTGCCCTTCTATTTTGAATTTTCCCCCACTATGGTAGCTTCTAGTTCTTCCCTCTTGGCTTTTCTCGCTCTTTCAGCTGTTTGTAGAAGCAATCAGTAATTCAATAGTTAAACTGGAGAGCTGAGCTGCTGTTGCAGCTGAGTTTGAGGCAGAAGCTCTTGTCTCTTGGGGTGCTCATCTGAAGGTCTGGGCAGATGTCCATCAATAATGTGTGCGACATGCCTGTTTGGAAACCTTGCAGCAAAGAAGGCTGTAACTTTACTTTTAAGACTGAGGCTGCCTGCTGCGTAGGTGGTGTCAGCACACCACACTGCTTGGGTCTGAGCTGTTGGGTATTTGACGACACTTTAGCAATTAATCCTTTGGATCTGTCTGCTGGAAGGAAGACTGCAGCTTGTGTATCTAGTGACTTTTCTTCACCATTATTGCTTCCATCAGGCTAAGTTTTTGCCTTACAAGATGTCATTTACTCACATCCCCAAAACAGTATTCCAGGCTTCCTTAGTGCGCGTGGGCTTTTGTTAGCAGCTTCTATCACAATGCATGTTCAAGGTGGCTGTGATCTCCTCAGAGCAGTGGGAAGTGCTAAGAGTTAACTTCAGGTATCGCGTTGCTGGTAGTGAATTGTAGTTTTAAAGGGGGTGTTGGTTTGTGTCACACCATGATGATACCATGACAGCCACACAAGTGTGCCATGCAACTGAGTGTTAGTATCCTTCACAAAAAGCAGCTTGCCACTCCTGGCATCAATATTTCTTTCAATATAGATTATCAAAATAAATTTAGAATGATACAAAAGTTTCTGCTAAAGCATCATGTGTCTCTTGTCTCTGACATGAGTGTCAGCTCACTCACAAAATGTTAGTTGTGCTGCCACCCAGAAGACGCCACAGATGGTAGCTCATTTTTGTTCCTCTTGGTACTGTCTGTTGTAAGATTGATCAGGTTTGGATCGATTAAGTTATTTGGGCAGAAGCTGCCATTGCTCTCCTCCTGTCTGTCCACTGTTAAAAGGAGGGGGAGGGAAGGGGGTGTAAAATACACTTTTTTGTATGTCTTTCTATGTTAATGTTTTGTGAATGCTTAAAATATTTATGGAGGAAAGTGTGACCTTTCTGACCATGCTTCTTTGCAATGAACTCTTACTAGCAAGTTTTATTGTCATCTCTGATACTCATGGTTTGGTTTGGGTTTGGTTTTTTTTTTTTGAGGGGTGCGTGTGTGTGGTTTTGTTTTGTGAGAGAGGGCTTACATTTGTTGCAGCAGTAGAGCTTGTAAGTTAAAAATAGGATGCAGAACTCTGAGTATTTCTATTTGGCAGTAACAATAACTGCTCCTGTGCATTACAAGTCAAATGGTTTCATTCTCAGTGTGCACTTATGCATGGAGAAGTTAATAGGTGTGCCCGTATGCATTTTACAGAGCTCCTCTAGAAGTAGTGTGTAACTGCCAATATTGTCTTAAGGACAATAAATTGTTTCCTTGTGTTGGTCTTTTCTATTACCAAACCGCTCCTAAGATTAAGAAACTGTTTTTGATTTTGCAACCTAGCTTTGCATTTGAACCAGCAATCTTTGCTGAATGGTATCTGGAGCTGTATAATTTATTTATTTATTTATTTATTTTTTAGTAGCTCCTATAGCTAGATGCAGATGGAAGAAAGAAACAAGAAACCTATAGCTTACATGGAATATTTGGCCTTTATTTAAGCAGCAAATGCAGTTTTATAGTCATGCTAAACTCTTGCCAGAAACATTTTCCAGAATGCAGTTTCTGGTCTAGACTAGAGAGAAAATACAAAGCACTCCAAAAAGACCAGTAGGCTGAGAGTAGGGTAATCCTTCATGATGTGGGACACCCCAGTTACTGAGTTATCAGCTGTTCTGATATGAAAGGTTTTCCCAATTTTCTGATGTTTCCAATTCTCAAGTGTCAGTAAAGTTAAATGTGGCACTGTCAAAATTGTACCCAAAATGGAATTGTTATTCTCTAGTTCATCCCAATGGACTATTTATGAAGAATTAATTGTTATAGGAAAGAAGTTCTTAGAGTATTATTAATATAGTTTGTGGTTTATTTCAGGCTTTATATTTTGGGTAACTGCTTATTGTTCCAATGAATTGTACTAAACCAGTAACTGGAAAATGTTCCACAGTCTCCTTACTACATACTGTAAGATAGACTTTGCTGGTGCCATTTTGGCTTGCCACATTAGTTTCCAGTGTGAGAGGAACAGGGAAGAGTGAGCATGAGGGTCCTACTGGGTTTTGACTTCAGCACACTGTTTTTCTGGAATTTGCCTGTGTTAAAAAGGCTGTCATGTCCTTGGATTCTGCAGGCTGGTCTCATCAGCAAGCTTCACCACAAGAAGCAACTCATTCTTGTATTCTTTTTCATAAGCTGTGTTTGGTTTTGGTTAGGTAATGAGACTATTGAGATAGGTAGATAGTCAAGTCTGGGGAAGTGGTAGAACACTCTCCTGGTGTAGGAAACTTGAATCTTTTGCTTTGGGAAGGTGCAGATGAGAACATCTCTGAAATCATCTGCAGATTAACTTTGATCTTTTCCCCAGGGAATCTATTCTTAGATTTTAGTGGGAATGGAACCACAGCATCTGTTTAGTAGTGCCAAGGGATCACAAGAGGTAAGTGCTGCAAGCAACCATAATTGAGTGCTTCTTGGATAACAAGCTGTCCTTTTCACCTAACCGCAACATGGTACTTGCCATACCAGATAGCAGTGAATGGAAAGCTTAATTCAAAGTCAAGCTTTGCTCTTGCTTGTCCAGAGGTACACCCTAGCCCAGGTGTTCTATGTGAGCACAGGTATTCTCATGGCAAGACACTGTATCTCTCAAAGCTTGATCCTTCCACCAACAGACGTTAACTGTTCTCTTACATATTTTTAATGTGTTTTACTACATCCGTATTTCAAGCTGTGTGTGCTTGTGGGATTCTATTGCTGCTTTATTTCTCTGAGATGTAATTATTGACTATGTTGAGAGACTGACTCTTACTGAGCAGCATGGTCAATGCTTCTGTAGTTTGGTTCTATCTGCTCTCTCATCCGCCTCTAGGTTTTCAAACCAAATGAACCCCAAAAGAGTTCTGGGACCCCTGGTGATGCTATTTGTGGTGAAGCTTTTAAAATAAGGTGTGATCTAGTGGAAAGTGTCCCTCACTCATAGTAGGGCTATTGGAACTAGATAATCTCTAAGGTCTCCTCTGACCCAAACCATTCTATGATTATGAGTAATCCTGGATGGAAGCTGGAAGTTGTGCTTAGGATGAACCTGCATCTATTCCTTTAGTGCCTGTCAGAGAGACCAGTCCTTATGTTATGCAAATGTTGTTGTTTAGTTTCACTTGCTGGCCATCAATTCAGTGGCTGTAATTCGGTCAATCTTGGGCTGTCCCAGTCATGTCCCTATCTCTTTTTAATGATTACCTGATAGGCTTCTTCAGGGGCAAAGACATAAGCATTCTACTCTTTTGCATTCTGTTAGCACTCAAAATGTAGGAAGCTCCAATTTCTAAACTACTCCAGTGGGGAAAGAGTTTCATGAAAACTGAATCATGTTGAACACTGTAAGAAATTTCTTACCTGTTGTACTATTCATCTCCAAGTTCCAAGCAAATGTTGAGGTCCACAATCCACTTGTAAGAGTGGCAGTGAGTGCAGATGGAACAGTTGTTCCACCTAATGCTGGGACCTTTCACTTGTC
The DNA here is from genome assembly GCA_013399775.1 of Semnornis frantzii. Classification (NCBI taxonomy): domain Eukaryota; kingdom Metazoa; phylum Chordata; class Aves; order Piciformes; family Ramphastidae; genus Semnornis; species Semnornis frantzii. The sequence goes on from VWYK01098852.1 coordinate 36,588, forward strand.
TATTACAGCATGCAGAAATGCCATGTGTTAGTTTAGCCTGGAGAACAGAGGAGAGTACTGTATTTAGATGAACCCGTAAGATTGATTTAGGCAGTTACTTAAATTGGATTGTTTCCAGACCAGTGGGATTAACAACCCTCTTTTTGCAAAAAGCATTATGAGATCTTTAATGATCACACAAGGTCAGGACCCAGTTTTATGTCTCATCTGAAAGATCATGAACTTAAAACTACTGATCTGTCTTTGTCTGATCTTGCTATCTATTCTGAAGACTGCTTTACTTTAGGAAAGATTTGTGTAGCTGGGAGCCTAAATGCCATCAAAGCTTTTAGTCCTTGCCATATTCCTTGCCTGAGGAGGTTTGTAACACGTTTTTGTTATGATGTATCTTTTTAATTTCTTTTTCCCTTTTCACAGCAAGCCAAAGTGAGACTGCAAAGAACATTTTGCATTTTGTATGTGTGCCATTTTCTGCTATGCACAGAACTATTTACTGATCTAGGCCTGAAAATCAATTAATTCCTGGGTTGTTCAGGAGGATATCCAATTCCCCATGTTTCTTCTGGGTGAGCTCATTTTTCTGACTACATGGCCACCTCTCTCTAAGACCTCTTGTTGTCTCTCCCTGTAAAACTGCAGCTATGGCAGACTGTGTGAATGCAGCAAGTGTGTGCACCATGCCAGTCCTGCTTTAAACACTTCACAGTTGACTGATGTGTGTGCGTGCATGTTTAAAAACCCTCTAGGAATTCTACATACAAAATCATAGAATAGAATGGTTTAGATTAGAAGGGACCTCAAAGATCATCTAGTTCCAACCCCCTGCCATAGGCAGGGACACCTTCCAATAGAACAAGTCGCTCAAGGCCTCATCCAACCTGGCCTCGAACACTTCCAGGGAGGGAGCAGCCACAACCTCCCTGGGCAACCTGTTCCAGTGTCTCACCACGCTCACTGTAAAGAACTTCTTCCTGATATCCAGTCTAAATCCCCCCTCTGCCAGTTTAAACCTATTACTTCTTGTCCTGTCATTACAAGACCTTGTAAATAGTCCTTCCCCAGCCTTCCCGTAGTGCCCCTTCAGATACTGGAAGGCCACTACAAGGGCTTCTCGAAGCCTTCTCTTCTCCAGACTGAAGAACCCCAACTCTTGTAGCCTGTCCTCATAGGAGAGCTGCTCCGGCCCTCTGTGGCCTCCTCTGGACTCACTCCAGCAGTTTGATGCCTGTCTTGTGTTGGGGGCTCCAGAACTGTACACAGTTTTTCTTCCTGAAAAAGCACATGTGAAGGAATTAGAGCAACCCACCCTCTCAACTCTTCTTAGCATATTAGATATGACTTAGCAAGTGTTTTTCTTTATAGCAGAGGTATAGAGAATGCACCCAGGTCCCAACTATGCTGTTTATATTGTGTGGCCATCTGGTTTCCACCCTCTTGCATGCACATTTGCATGTGACCATATGATCTTACAATCAATGATCTTTAGAGGTCTTTTCCAACTGAAACAATTCTATGATTTCCACATTGCCCACAAAAGTGTGCTCACTGTAGTGTTGTTTGATAGCACACAAGTGTGTATCCATGTGGTTCCTGTCAGAGGCTTCTTTGGCCTGCAGCAAGGAGATATGTCTCTGTTGTAAGATCTCCCTGACTAAGGCAGATGTTATCTGAAATGTGAGAAAATGGACAAAGGAAAATGCTCTTCTATTTCAGGGTGCTCAAGGAGTGAGCTGTGCCAAGTCCTTCCATCTGTTTCTTATGAACTTTTGTTTTGCCCAAAGAGGACATTGCTGCATGTCATCTGTGCTTTTAGCAGCTTCATTTCAGCAGCAGCAGAGGAGTGGAAACTGAAATCAGGAGGTCTGAATTTCAGAGAGAAATAGATTTGTTCAGGGACAAAAGGCTTTTCCCTCTCAAGTCACCAATATATTATTACCCTTAATTTGATTTGGAAACTATTTAGGATGCTGCAGTTGTGTGGTTGGCCGGCAGTCTGGGTAACCTCATCACTGATGTGCCCGTGAGTGGCAGACTGCGAGTTGGTCGCATCATACTGTTTGACTCATAGACTCTGAAGGTCAGATGCAACAGCCTTGTTTGGGGAGCTTTTTTGGCACCAGCAGTGAAAAGGGCTGTATGAGCTTGCAGTGAAATGCTTGCAGTCCTTCCCAGAGAGGTGGGTGGAGAAGGAAGCCAAATACGAAAATTGAAAATACCACCGATGGCATTGTACGTCAGCCAAAGTTTCTGAGTCATCTAGGGAAGGTAAGGCAGCAAAGCCTACTTGTCAAGAAAAAACTTCTTGTCCCAGAGCTCTGAGCTGGCTCAGCAAACTTGCAAGGCTTACTTCATGCTTTTGTTGCTTGTGTGCTAGGATAGACTAGAATATTTCAGTTGGGAGGGATCTACAACAATCATCTAGTTCAATTACCCAGCCAATTCAGAGCTGAACAAGCTAAAGCATTAAAGATGTTATCAAGGATGTTGTCCAATGCCTCTCAGACACTGACCACCTTAGTAGGAAGCCCGTGCCAATATTTAATCACTCTCTAGGTAAAGAAATGCTTTTAATGTCCAGTCTGAACCTTCTTAGGTTCAGCTTCAAACTGTTCCCATGAGTCCCATCCCATCACTGGGTGGCAAGGAAAAGAGATCATCATCTCCCTCTCCAGTTCCCCTCAGGAGAATGAAGTCACTCCTCAGCCTCCTTTTCTCCAGACAAATCCAAATTCCTCAGCAGCTGCTCAAAGGACTTTCCTTCCAGCCCTTTTAGCAGCTTAGTTGCCCTATTCTGGATTCAAGGAAGTTCACATCCTTCCTAAATTGTGAGGCCCAGAATGCACACAGCACTCAAGATGAGGCCGTGCTGAATTCAACAGGACAAGCACTTCTTTTGACTGACTGCTCATGCTGTGTCTGATGCACCCCAGGATGAGGTTTACTCTCTTGGTTACCAGGGTACATGGTACTGACTCGTCCTGAGCTGCTGTCAACCAGCAACCTCACATTCCTTCCTACAGGGTGTTTTCCAACCACTTCTCTCCCAGTCTGTACTTGTTACTCTGTCTTAGGTGTGGAATCCAACATTTTGGCTTGTTAAATCTCATTGTGTTAATCATAGCCCAGTGCTCCAATCTATCTAGATCACTCTGCAAGGCCTCTTGTCCCTCCAGAAAGTCAAACACCTGCCAGTTTGGTATGATCAGCAAACTTGCTCAAAGAGCTTTCAAATCCTGCATCTAAAATGTTGATAAATACATTGAACAGAGCTGGCCCTAGAATCGAACCCTGAGGAGCACCTTTAAGGTTGTGTCTCAAAATTTGATCCTGAACTTGCCCTTCTCTACAAGTGTTTGTTTTTTTTTCCTTCCCCCAGCAGTGTAGCAGCTAATGCACTGAGCAGCCTTGATGTCTGCATAAAATGGCGTGCTGCTTTCTGCTGTTTGACAGGTGAGAATATACATTGCAAACTGCAAAGGTAGTGTCCAAGGTGTGTCTGGAAATGTGTGACAGAGGGAGAGTAATCCCTGTGCAAAAGTTCCCCACTTTCCCTCTCTTGTTACCTGCTTTTGTGGACTTCACAGCATTTGGACTTGACTGTGTATGCCGTGAAGTTCAAATAAGATCTTTAGATGCCACCTCCCAGTGCAATTTCTGACTTCAGTCCCTGTCCTTGCTCAGAGCTCGGCTGTGGGGAATGCTCTTGTTGAGCATTTTGGATCCTGCCAAGGTGCTTCTGTCACCACAAGTGACTCCCAAATCACTGTTGCTGCAAGTGTACACACAAATATGTTTTAAAGTCAGGATTGAGATCTGGGGTATCCCGTTATCTTTCAAACCTTCTCTAGTACCAATTGAACCCACAGGTCAATTTAAAACCAATGTAGCAGAACAAAAAGCAAATCTCTGTGTGTTCCATGGGAACTGATGGTTGAGTAGAAGAGAAGGCAGCAGATGTTAGTGCCTCTGCTAAGAGGACAGCTTGGCTGCTGCTGACTGTGTCTGCTCACTCTGGTAGGATACATCTGGCCAGCTAACAGGTACCTACCGTCAGGCTATTCAGTAGCTTTATGAGTCCAGACTGCCCGTGGAGTGTCCTGATCTCCTGGCATGCCACTCTGTAAAATGGGGGAAAGCACAGGAGCCTGAAAATACCCAGTCATGTGGAGGAGATAGAGTAATTCATAAGAAACCGAATGTCCTCCATCATATTTTTTATGGAATAAGATTTTTTAAAAATTATTATTTAAGGGCATGGGCTAATAGTTGTGTACATGGAGATGTTAGGTTATGTTTGGAATTGATCTTAAGGTCTTTTCCAACCAGGTGATTCTGTGATTATTTTTTTCCATTGCACTGTTATATTTGTGGCCTATATAAATAGGAAATAAAACATGATGCTAATCGATCAGCTGTCAGAAATGCAGAAAGTAAGAATTCCAAACACTTAGGGTTCCATTCAAACACTGTTTAAGCAGGGAATGCCTTAAAGAGTGCATTTACATTGATCTGTATGCAGGTATTGTCACATGGGCTGCAAGTGAGCAGGAGGGTTGTCTGTGTAGCAATGGTGCTGAAGAGCAATGTTATGGGCAGAGATGCGTATTACTGAAGGGCTTTTCTGCTCAAGGCTTTGACTAATGATCTGGGAAATAACAAATAGCCCATTAGTTCACTGATGCTGCTAATGTGGAAACCATTGTGAGTATCAGATAAACAGGAAGGCAACTCAAAGTCTTGACATCTGGACAGAAGTCAAAACAGCAGAACTCAAACAGGGAATCATATTAAACAGGGTTAACTGGAGAAGTAAACCTGTGCAAAAGAGATTGAGATAGGTCATCTTGGGCTCCTCAGGAGTAAAGTGCCAAGTGGAGTCACTAGCCTTGAGTGTGTGCAGGCAACAGCCTCTTCCCAGGGAAGGTGGTGATAATCTGTATCACTTCATGTAATTTGGAGCTGATATCCAAGTGACATCACATGACAAATCCTTCCTCAACAAGCCTGCCCTCTGAATATTTAGAGTCTCAAATGTAGTGTGGTATTTGAAATCCGGTGATGTGATCCGTTGAGTAGAACTCAGGAAAGAGTCAGAGCAACTGAAGAACTAGAGGGATCTGTTTAAGGAAGCTGACAATCAAAGTAGATTATTGTTAGACCCCACAAAAATAATGAAAATGAAAAGAGATCTTTATATTAACTTGCAACCAAAAGGTGGTGGTGGTAGTAAAGAAAACAACTGTTTGGGGAGAAGTATTCCCAGAAGAGTAATGAGGATTAATGTGAAGAAAAAGAGCACTGAAATCTTCTCTGTTATTTATTGGCTTGTTTTGAATGACAAACTTGCATGGAGGAGGCCTAAAGGCATCTCTACTACAGTGGTCAAAGACCCAAAAATTTTCTGCTCAGCTTGGGACTCAGAGAAGACTTGACAACACAATTTCCTTGTACCTTTGGAAACATCCTCTCTCTCTGAGAAAAAGAATTAGTAATGCCTCCTCTCTGATCCTTCACATTTGCATTCTGATTATGTTTGTTTTCAGTCTCTTTCTGGGAGGAACAATTTCTCACCCTCAGCTTTCAGTGTGTGTTTTGATGAGGTGTTCAGGTATTCGTGTATGTCCCCAGAAAACCTCAGGCATTTCCAGCTGCAGCAGTGGGACCTACCAGGTGCATGGCACTTTGAATGCTTTCTGGTCTGAAGTGCACAGTTAATGATAATTTGCATGAATGAGTCCTGGAGGCAATCCATAGGCTTCAGAGGGTGTTCTGGTAAGTAATATCACCACTTCTCTCCAAAGAATCAGAGACATATTCATTTTTGCAAACAAATTGTTTTCTCTTGCTAGGAAGGGCAATGCTTGCTTTCATTTCAAATGAGCTGTCAGTTGAGATTTTTTGTGGGTTTGGGTTTTTTTGGTTGGTTGGTTTGGTTTGGTTTTTTGTTGTTGTTTTTAGGGTGATCTGTTTTCCAGAGGTGATCTGATAACACTTGGCCTCTTTCAGGTTTCTCTGCCCTCAGTAGTCTCCTCTGTGGAGTGCTGGGATGGAGGACAACATCTTTGTGCCCTAAGCACTTTCCTTTTTGTGAGTCTGTTCCCCCCTAAGTGTTGCAGTTGATTTTGTTTGATGGAATAATTACAAAGTCACTATGCCTAGAGGAGGGGTAGGAAGAGATCAATCTTCTGTGTCATTAAAAGTACAGAGATAAAAAACCCACCCCAAAACAGATTCCCTTGTGGGTAACCATGGCTTTTAATGTCCTTTACGTGTAGTTTGATTTTTACTAATGAGCAAGCTGTTTAGGACTCTTACATGAAGCTTTAGCTTCACGGGTTGCTGCTGAAAACGATGGGGGAAAGGAAAGAGGTAGAAGAAGAATGCGTAATGCCATGAGGACACTCGTGATTGTGATTTTTAATTTTTAATTTTAGTTTTTAAAAATAATGCTGGGGGAGCTGCTCTATTTGTGATCCTCAAGCAGCTCTTCTGTCATTTGCAAGGTCAGGATTTTCTGGCTCACTTGGAGAGGAGGCTCTCTGACCAATGAGGCATGAAATAGCAGTTGGAGAAGGGCTTGATAAATATTGATTCAGAAATTGCCATGGCTGCTGACTCCGCGATTGGCCTGTTTACCCGGCAGATGGAAGAGGAATGGAGTGAACTTGTCCATTTCTCAGCCATAGTGGCACATGCATTTTTCAGGACTGTCCTAGATATTCAAGAGGGAAGAGTCTGAAAGCTCAGCCCAGTGTATTTTTTCAGGACAGCATTAATCCATTACAGTAGATTAGACTTTGCAATCCTTTCTCCTTCCAAGAGCCTTCCCTTCAGAGTTCTCTTAAACCCCATCAGGATGGCTACACCATCCTGCCAGGAGGAGGAAAGTTTTCCCTTGCAAGCAGGACAGGCATTTTACTACTTTGGGGGATATCTGTACAGCATTCAGACTAAAATGAGTATACACTGCCTGTGCTCTATGCTGAATGACTTACATCTCTGTTAGCCAGCTATGAGCCTGAATCTGACATTCCTCACCAACTAGTCTATGCCTTCTACCCTGCTGGCTTTCAGCAGCATAAAGCATGAACCATTCCACTTCAGTGTCTCTCATTATGCAGTTGTGCCACTACTAACCTGCTCAGGTTTCCTGTTAGCCAATCAAAACCTTAGTTTAAAGCCATTTTAGTGGTCATTAATTCAAGCTCAGATATGTGCTAATGCAGTTACCAGGTTTAGAGGATGTCTCAGAGAATGAACTCAACATCTGCCAACTATACACAGTGGAGGCAACCCCTGGGTGAGTTGTTTGCAACTGCCACCTGAGTGTAGGGCAACCCTGGCCCAGTGTTGCAGGGTTGTTCCTTTTCAGTTGAAAAGAGCCCCATACTTATGCAGTGTTTCCCGTCTGTGCTTTTCCCATTAAACAGTGAGTTCACATAAAAAATTCTAAGAGACATGACTGAGTCTGTTCTGCCCTAGAAAGGTCACAGAATTACACAAACATCCAAATTAGAAAAGACCCTCAAGATGAACACCTTCTGATCTTTCTGATTTGTATTTTCAGTGTGTTCAAACTTCTACAACATGAATGGGATCCAGTTTGTTTCCTTTTAATTTCTGTGGCTTGACAAAGTTACTTCAATTAGAAGGGTACCTGGGGACACTTGTCAGAATCAGGAACTCTCTGGGTTAAATGTGGTGAATGCATGTAATACTAAGGAGAAAGCTGGGAAGAGGCAGCTTTTGTTCAGAAGACCTTGTGGTCTAGGCCAAAAAAAAAAATAGAGAAAAGGAACAAGAGAGAGGAGGTGTTCGATAAAGTGAGACTCAAGTTCAATTGCATGGGATTGTTTCATGAATAATGAATCAACTGGGGGAAAATAAAGTATTTAATTTGCATAATATCTCCATTTAGTCAGCTTATCTAAATTTGCCTATATGTTTAGACTATATTTGTTGTTTGAAAGCCCTAAATTCACAAATATCTGACGGTGGTGAGCTCAAGGGCTTGCTCCTCAGCACTCTGCTGTCTGATTGTCATGAGAGCACCAAGTCCTGCTCCCTGGCTGTTTCTCTGTGTGCTGTCAACGCTGGAACACAGGGCCTGGGGAACAGTTCATCACTGCAATCTGTGTCCTATGACAACTCCTCTGTGCCAGAGCGATCAGCCTTTAGCAGTGCTGGTTCATGTGGGCCTCCAAAGCCAACCTGGTCCTTTCACAACTCAGACCCCAGCCCCACAGGGACAGAACTGGGGTTACTTCTCTTCACTGTAAAGCACCAGGATTCATGGTTCATGGTCTGGTCACAGAGCTCTTTGTGTCCAGCCCATCTCACCCGGCACACAGGTGTTTCCTGCTGCTCCTGTAACTGGATGATGTCAGGAGGGTGCTGCCAGTCTTCCTGAGCATGCACCTTGCCCTTTGGTGCCTATGGAGAATTACAGACCTTCCACACCCTGCTGCCATGTTTGGGAAGCACCCCTTACAGACTGACAGGTAGCTTCATCCCAACCCTCTGGGGAATAAAGGGAATTGACGGACACAACTGTACAAAAGCAGGTGTTGGCTGCATGGTGACAGGACTCTGCCACTCTTCTCATGTACTGCCTCCTCATGATCTCCCATCTTGGAGTATTAACCTTCACAGGTCACTGTGCAGTAATACCACCTTCCTGATAACCTCCTTCAACTTGCTTGGGTAGTGATTTGCTCCTAGAGAAGGATGCCCTTTTATTAACATCTGACTAGAAAGAAAAACTGCTGTGCGATGGGGCAGGGCTGAGAGGGGGTGGGGGCAGCGGTGTGCAGTAAAAAACTATTCAGGAGGCATCTTTCAGAAAGAGCTCAAGGCATACAAAATTACCTCTGGAATAGATACATTTTGGGAAGGCCAGGCTGTTGAAACATAGGTATTGTGACACTTCATGGCTTCTGCTTTGATAAAAGAATTTTTATATATTTTTAAATTATTTCTACTGTGCATGGTATGGAGGACACAAAGCCACAAAGATTTTCAAACCAAGCTATCGGTTTTATTCGAGCTAAACATTTAAGCAGGCATGATGCTAGCTGATGTATGTCATACTAGGCTGTGTGAAAAATTCTTTCAGTGCTGTCCTCTAGCACCACTAGTCTGTGCACACTGAGTTCTCATGAAGTTTATGCTGCACTTGGTGTTTAAAAAAAGAAATGTTCACTCTGCCAAAACTTTATTTTCTTTAAAGCAGAAAGCATGCAGCTGTGCACTGCTTTTGAAATTGCCAAGTTACTTTTTATGGCTGCACTAACACATATGTCCCATAGCTGGTGATTTCTGTACACCAGCCTGTTGTACAGGAGAGATGTCTCATCACAAGGTATTTCTGCAGACTATCTAGATGATGTTTTCAAACATTGCTTATATTATCCAGAAACCACTTCTGATCTAGGTATTCATTCTCTGAAACTGAAAAGAGAGCTTTGGGAGCCTGGCTGACGTAATGTTATGATCATGGAAGAATGGTAGCAGTGGATTAGTCTATTTAAGACTTCCTGTCTGGAGGTTATGAGACTACAGGCTAAGCACAATAGCTGAAGAAACAGCCTCTATGAGGGAAAGATGGTTCTCATGAGGTGGAAATCCCCAGGGTGGAATGTACAAGAAGTGGAAGACCTTTCTAATCTTTTAAAACTAGAGACTGCGTGATTCTTGTCTTCATAGCTGGGATATTCCCATATTTATTCTTGGAATCTTTGGGGTTTTTTTTCCAGGAAGTCCCTGTCCTTCATGCTCACTGGAGTTAAAATCTTCCAGGCGTTGCTTTCCATTTCTTTCTTTGGAGTTGTTAGTTCATAATGAAGAGAATAACAATGTGCTGCTATTCTCCTCACAAACTAAGACAGGAAGGTGAGGGAGTGACCAGCAATGGGTTTGTCTCGGCAATAAAGGTTGGGACCTTACTTAAGCTTCTGGTATTAATGAACAGTTAGTGTGGTCAGTTTGAAATGGTCACCTCTGAGAAAGACACACCCCCCACCCCCTCTCCTGAAGTGTCTCTCTTCTGTCGTTTCTGGCTCAAAGCCTCATCGAGGCACTTGGTTGTTCCACACTCTTGAATTGACTTTAAAACCTGCTATTGATTGCCTGGGCTTATCCCAGTTTGAAATGACAGGTTTCCTACCAGCTGCATAGCAGCACTGCTCCAGCTTGTCCCTCTTGCCAGTTCTGCCTCCATAGTAACTGTTGTCTGAATTCTCTTAGTAACTACACTGACTCTGGGTGGATAATGTGCTAAGTGGGTGAATATGTGACAACTAGTATGTACCTCATTCACTACTATGGATACCTAAACATTACACCCGTGGTATACCTTAAGTATACACACATGAAGAGTGTTACATGTACAACAGTCTGTTTGGAAACTGCTTCTTGGATATACTTCCCTGGACTCTTGGACTCTTACTATAAAGTACTGATTTAGAATGTATCTCAAAGCATTTTACAAAGGAGGTCAGTTTCATCACCCCTCTTTTACAGATATTTATTCCCAAAGGTGGGAACAGGGAAGAGAAGGGTGGTTACTGAGACCAGCAGTAGGGCCTCGATTTCCAGTTTTTCACGTGCAAGTCTGACACTTGATCCACACTTGCTGCAACAGATGGTGTTTCCATGGCTCAGTCTCTTTGGGGGTCTTGATCATTTGATTATTGCAATCTAATTGTCATATTAAAAGGAAATTCGTTATTTGTATAGCTCCAAGTTGTTGTTGCTCACATCAAAGATTTCTTAGTGCTAGTCTTCCTGAAGGAGCTCTGACAGATACCTCTGCATCCTCTAATTCTAGAGATTGGGAAGCAGACAAGGAATAACAAAGTGATTTCTAGAAGTTAGGGGAAAGTACCCAAGTCAGTGCTATTTGCTGAGAATAGTCTCCAGGTGTAAATGATGACATTTTGCTTCGAGCCCTGCATGCACACTTGCTTCTGCCCACAAAAGCACAAAAAATGTCAGATGGTGATGCTCACCAGCTGTGTTGGTGTTTCCCAATCATTCTTAACAAACAGTGAAGAGGAAACGGTGGAAAGACAGTGGAAACAAAGGCAAAAGGCCCTGCCCTGGGCGTGTTATCAGAAGCACCTGCTCCGTGTGTCCAGCTGGATACTGACTGCGTGTCCCTGTAACTTTGGGGCAAGGTGGGTTGGGGACAGTTAGTCCTTATCGATGTGGTGCAGCAGCTGATTCAATTTTGTCCTTTGATTGCCTGTAGCTCTGGAGCTTTTGAAGCGTGTGTATGTTTGCAGGCAGCCTAATTAGTGCCATTATCATTGTCATTAATGGCTTTTAATGAAGAACAGATGGTTCTGTCAAGGTTTCAAGCTGTTAAGTTCACTGACCCATTTGTGCTAAAAGGAGGGGAAAGAAAACAAACAAACAGAAAATGCTCATTTCAAATTGATGGTGGTAGAGGGGAGTGAAAATGAAGATAGCCCAAACAAACCTTATGTTTTCCTATGCAGCCTGATCTGAAGGCATGTGCAGATGCTTAGCAAAGCCCTGCTTTCCCTGGAGAAAACAGGATTTCCTGGCACTTATGAGGCTCTGGCACATCAGTTATCTTTGTCATGTTTGACCTGAGTCTTCTCTGAAAAAGAATGAAGGAAGGAATTAATATGATATACAAGTGCCTTGGAAAGGGTCACCACTAGCAGGACTGGGAAATAAAGGGAGGGAAGAAAGGAAGTGCATTTGGAAGGATTCTTAGTAGTGTCCAAGTAACCCAATCTTAAAGACTCTTAACTTTAGCCTCTTACTCCATTTCTCTTTTGCCCCACGATTCACTGTCATTCTGACATGGCTCTTTTAGACACTTCTTGGCAGAGCTGTAGCTGCAGCTTTTTATTGCAGAAGATGGAATGATGCTATTCAAAGTAAGGCTCAGCTGGGCTCTGGGCAACCTGTTCTAGTTGAAGGTGCCCCTGACTATGGTGAAGGGGGTTGGACCAGATGACCTTCAAGAGCTTCCTTTGAACCCAGACCATTCTGTGATTCTATTCCTCTCCTTGCTAGGAATTCAGATGGTGAGCAGTAAACATGGCATCATTGTGGAAACCAACTGGAAAAGGTGAATTCCAAGCACAGATAATTTGGTAGGATCACAGAATAATTCTGTTTGGAAGGGACCTTTAAGGTCATCAAGGCCAACCATTAACGCAGCACTGCAAGGTCACCACTAAACCATGTTCCTCAGCACCCTGTCAAGAGTCTCTTAAATGCCTCCTGGAGCAATGACCCCACCAATTTCTGGGCTTCACAACAATTTTGGTGAAGAAATTTTTCCTAATATCCAACCTAAACCTCTCCTGGCACACTCTGGGACCGTTTCTTCATGTCTTTACTTGGGAGGAGAGACTGACACCCACCTTGCTACAACCTCCTTTCAGATAATTGTAGAGTGAGAAGGTTCCCCTTCAGCCTGCTTTTCTCCAGAATAATCCTAATTCTCTCAACCACTCCTTATAAGACTTGTGCTATAGGCTGTCTTTCTTTGGATGCACTCCAGCACCTCAATGTCTTTCTTATAGTGAGGGATGTGGTTTTAGTACTCTGTCTTCAGTTATTTGAAGTATCCCATTTATGGGGTCATTCAAGAGTATCTCCACACCATCTGAACGGCCTCCTGGTCACGTTCAAAGGTTTCCTATCAGAATTCCAGTTAGAACTGCCAGTGAAATCAGTGCAAGTTAGCGTGTTAGTACATTTGTAGGTGTTTCATATAGGACCATGTCTGTCACTGTAAATCCCTAGAGAGTCCTACTCTTCTGTGTGGATAGATTGGATTTTGGACTCAAAATAGGTATTGACTCAATTGAAATTCCTCAAATTGAGCTTGCAAGCTCCACAGTTCCTTAAGGATTTAAAAATATTTAAAGAGATTACTGAAAAGTATCATGAGTAAGAATAATAAATAATGTTGCCCTGATGTTGGAGGAATACACCACAGGAATAAACAGTAGCTGGAAGCACATCATCTCCTCCTGCCACTCTTTTTTTCACCTCATATCTTCATTTGGAAGAAGGAAAAAAAATTAATTAGCACTGATCCAGTGCCATATCTAATTAGCTGCACTATGGGGCACTTCTGTAATGTTGTGTCATGAGCAGAGTGATTTAAGACTTGCGGTTTTTCCTCTTTCCTCTGCACCAGCATCTATTAAGGATTAAGTGGTGATATGCCTGGTTAATTTACATTGCTTTTATCAGGCTGCGGAAACAATTATCTCTCACTGGCAAAGTTTTCAAACAAACACAGTCACATCCATGAAGTAATCTCCTAAGGACTCTCCATAGAACTGCAAAAGGACATTTAGAGCAATCACAAGCAAAAACTCCACTGCTTTTCCCTGGCTCCTTCCCAGCAGTTTCACAAAGCTTCAGCCAGCTTCCTGTCTGGTCCATGTCTACCAGGAAGAAGCAAGGCTTGCAGAAACCAAAATTCCTTATTTCACTTAGTGTGCAGCTGACTTGCCACAAGCCCTTAACCATGCTGTGCTTTAGATGTGTGCCTGGGAGAAGTCCCCTGGCAGTAAAGTGCCCTTTAAACTTCCACAGGACAGAATATATTAGAGAGGAGGGTTCAGAAAGGCAAAGAGAAGCAGCAACATAAATTGAAGGGATGGCGCAGCATACCCCAATGCAAACTAGAATACGAGTTGAATTCTAGCCTCTATAGCTGAGGCACCTGAGACTGTTTAGCCTGGTGAAATGAAGGCTGAGAGGAGACCATCTCACTCACCACAACTAACTGAAAGGAGATGGTAGTGAGGTGGATGTTGGTCTCTTCTTCCCAGTGACAAATCATAGGATGAGAGGGAACGGCCTCAAGTTGTATCAGGGGATTTTTAGGTTAGATATTAGAAGAAGCTTTGTTACTGGAAGAGTTATTAAACACTGGAATGGGCTGCCCAGAGAGGTGGTTGAATCAGTGTCTCTGGAGGTGTTTAAAAGACATAGATTTGGTGCTGAGGAGTGTGGTTTACTGCCAAACATGGCAGAGGTAGATAATGATTGGACTTTATAATCATAAAGGTGTTTTCCAACCAAACCAATTCTATGATTCTATATAAATACACTCATTGCAGGTGTCTTTGACACATTCAAAGATGCCTGCTCCAGCAGGGCATCTGTATCTGATCGCTTTAGCTGCTTAAGCTTTCCTGTGCAAACGTGCATAGGAAATGTGGCCAGCTCCTCATTAGTTGTCATACAGGGCTGCACCTGAAGACTGAGGGTGAAGAAGCAGCCATGGCAAGCTTCATTAGGCTGAGTGGGAACATTTTCAGAGTTTGTGGAGACTGAAAATGTCATACTGGGTCTGCAATCAGCAGTAGATTTAAAAGATGTGAATATCTGCCCTTAGGGAAAAGGTCCACCCCCATCTCAAACCAGGCTGGAGGTTTAATGCAAAGCCTTTTAGGGCGTCTATCTATTAACTTT
>VWYK01098852.1:51735-61920 GCA_013399775.1 Semnornis frantzii
GGGTTAAGAAAGTCCTCTTGGGACTTGAAGATTGTTATTCAATCCCACAATTCTGCTATCTCTTCATAAGCTCACGGCAAGGCCAGTTCGCTCTCTTCTCCTCCCCCTCCAGCCTTCTGCCGGGCAGGAGCTACATTATCAGACAAACATGTAAGGATGGGCCTGGTTGGGGCCTGCAGAGGCTGTGCTTAGGCCTCTTGGATGGCAGAGGCATGGGGGGGAGGATTGGAGCACTGGGGATGATAGATTTAGTTTTGGGATGGGGGAAAATTCAAGGGGGCTCGCTTATGTATTCTGTATCTACCTTGTAATTTCTATCTGCAAATTCTCTTCAAATACAATTCTGTGTTTTTTCTCCAATTCGTTTGAGAACTTTATTCTGTCAGTTTTTCTTTAAACCCACAACATCCAGCCACACTGCTCCAAGCCTATAGCATTGCTTGGGGTTGTTGTGGCCCAAGTGCAGGACCCCAGAGAAGAACTGAGATGTGAGACAGGCTTGACAGCATCTGCTTGAAAGGGCTGGAGAATTCAAATAGGTGAAAAGATCTCTGAGTGGGACAGTTAAAGAGGTGGGGTCTTTCGAGGAGAGGGACTTGGAAAACTGGGAGACAGAGGTAAATGAAAGGGAGGTTAAGGAAAAAAGTTTGAGGATTGGTATGGGCGAAAACTCTTGCACAGGGCAGTGCAATGTTTGGAGAGCAAGGTAGTTCCTGAAGTGGTTTGAATGGAGTTGATTGAAGTGTGACTACACTTCTTGTGAGAAATAGGGTAGCTCTATCCACTGTCATCAGTATGTGTGTCTTTATTTCAGTCTTGGATGATTTTGTCAGGTGTTTTAATGTCCTAACCTTTTCCTTTTGAGAGACTTTCCCACCCCCAGCTAACTCCTGTGTTTTAAAAGCATATTTTTAGTACACCATACCAGGTTTGTATGGCGGTGTTTTGTTTTGTTTTTTGGTGGGGTTTTGTTTGTTTTTGTTTGGTGGAGTTTTTGTGTGTGTGTGTGTGTGTGTTTGTTTGTGAGAGGGCCAATGTGAATATTAAGAATATGATTTTAAAGTTTAATGTTATTTAGTGAATCAACACCAGTTATAGTCTTAATTGGTTCCTGTCTGTTCTTTAATTCTGAAGCATTTGGACAAGAGTGTGAATGCCTGATCTTCACAAATTATTCTTCTAAGGATTAGTCATTTTACAGTGTAGGCAAATCACTTCTCTCCAGTATATCCTAGGGCAGTGACTGTCACTTAGGATCTAGCCAGCTTAAGTAATTTATTTGTTTTAGATCTTTGATTTCTTTCAAAACTCTACTATACTATTGTTTCCCATATTTAAGGTTAAAAAAAGATTCCCAAATGCCCAACGAAATGAACGTAGATTCGTCCTCTTGCATTTTTCTGCTTTTTCTCTCCCATTCTGTAATGCACCAGACCATTAGTTTCTGAGGAAACAATCAAATTTTGATGTTGAATTCATGACTTTGTAGCTGTTTCCATAGGAACCAAGTATGAGACAGCAAGAGCGACTAAATCTCGTCTCTCTTGTGCATGTAAATCAACAAAGATAAAAATCACCTTTGCTCAGGTAGTTTTCCCGAATGCCAGGGATGTGTATTGAATCGAGGGGTGAAAGCCCACTGCCGGCGCCGGAGCCCCGCAGGCTCCTGGATGTGCAACAATTGTTGTAAACGACCTGCCTGATGGGTCTGCTCTGCCCACTGGCAGTCACTTGCGTTAACGTGACTACGGTGGCCAGGGGAAACTGCGAAAAACTGAAGACATTTGGCTTATACCAGCTTTGGTGAGTGTGTGAGAGGGTGAGTGAGCGGGAGAGGACACCACCATGGACATCCAACCTGAAAACAGCAGCACAGGAACTCTTTATCCTCTTCCACCACCACCACCAACAATGCCATGCCCTAAGTTCTGCCTGCTCCAAAAGAAGAACTCCCCAGAAGAAGAGCTCCCGAAGAAGAAGACATCAGTTGCTGGAAAAAACATCCCCGGACAAACTGAAAATGACTTGGACTTGGGAACCCGTCTCACACATACGCATCCAGCCCCGGCCGATGATATGATCCCTTTCCTGCTCTTCCCTCCTCTCGTTCTCCGTATTTATTTATTTGTTTGTTTGTTTTTTGTTTAGTTTTGTTTGTTTTTCCTCTCTCCCCTTCTCTCTCTTTCTCTGTTTTGTTCACTTTAACCTTTAATAAATAGTCTCGTTTCTGGTATCTGGTCTCACTTGTTCCACAACACAGAAATATTTAAGAACAAATCCCTCTCCTCTGGACAGAAACATTTTTAATCTCTGTCCTTCTGACCGGGACAAATAGAAAAGCTTGGGCATGTAGCTCAGCCATCAGCTCCACCTAGGGAACCTGTGCAGGTGACAATGACCAGACAATGCTACAGTGAACATCTTCCCACCATGATTTAAGCTATAACCAGACACATGCAATATTTACAAAGAAATCTGAATCCAGAACCAGCTTGGCTGGCTTGGTATATTGTTACAAATCAAATTACCCACCAGTTTAAACTTGCCAGCTTCGTGTACAAAAATGTCAGGTTGCAGCCCTGTTTGCAGAACTGTGATAGGAAACAGCCCAAACAAAGCTGATACCAACTGGGTGCCACTGCAAATATTGCTCGATACCTTTAAGACATTTGACATTTTTTCAGGCCATCTGTAAAGAGCATCTGAATGTTCACTTAAATTTAAACCGTCTCTGGAGAGCCCTAGACCCAAAACTGGAGAGCTCTAAACTCCCAAGCAGGCCTATTTTAGGATTTTGTGCCATGATTTACATGCAAATGCTATCTGCATACAATTTTGAAGCAAAAACCAGGTGGAATCTGACAGAGGTCAGAAAGGTTGAGCATATGGCTTGTATTTAGAAATGACTGAAGTTTCATTTAGCTGTACTTGGTGCCTCATATGACTATGATGTGAGTGAATAGAAATATGTATGTAAAAGTGGTATTTGAGGTGATGCTTCTGAGGTTTTTCCATGCTGAACTGCAGGGTCTACAGCAGTATGGATTCCTCCTTTTTGTTTTTCAAGTGGAAGGATGCCTTTGTAGAAACTCTCAGTTTTTGGCCTCCTCAGTAGGTTTGATTTCAGCTGTGGAGTGCCATGAATCTTTGCTGAAATTATACCTGCATGGCAGATATTCCCTGACACAGCAGCATCTGTACCAACTGGCACTGGCTTGGGAATCTGCCTTGACATGTTTGCTTCTGCATCCTATTTACTTCTGCTTAGTGTGCTGGGTTCCTTTTGTTACATGCATGCTGACTAACTGACTCATTTTAAATACCGTGTTTCTTTGCCTATTCTTTCTTCCTTTTGTGTTGAACCATATATCCAAGGCAGTGGTAGCAGAATGTATAGCAGAAGCTGTGGATGCGGGACCTCTCCAATGAAACTGGGCCATCCTAGGTAATAAACTGCCTCCATCCATAGTAAATTAGCTTATCAGAGGAAGGGCCACGAGGTTGCCTGGCAGAGTTTGTTGTTACCTGGGGCAGAAGCTGTTCTACCCTTCCCTCAGCATTCGCTGGGAAAATGGCTGAGGACTGCTTAGCAGGACGCCTGATAAGTAAACATTCTTCTGCTAGTCTGAATGCAGAAGCTCTCCAGGAAGGTAAACTACTGTGAAATCATTTGTTAGTTTTTACTCTCTGCATTATCTTTCCTTTGTCCCTTAAGCAAAAGGCAGATTAATTAGAAAGCTTTCTTTGTTATAATCTGTATTCTTTTGCTTTTGCTCTCTTATATCCCTGAAGAACGAAACTTAAGATGGAAGAGTTTCAACTTTGCAGTTAGTGTGTGGGACTCAGTGTGGCAACTTGAAAGGGAGATGGGACACATTTGAGAACTGAGGAATTTGAATGACAGCACATTTCAATTCCTATCTCAGGATTCAGCAGGTATTCTGCACTGCAGGTCATCCTTAAAGTCTTGAAGCTATAGACAGTGCCTGTTATTGCAGTATCTTGTGCGTTTCTGCTGGTCAGTGGGAAAAGAGTCAACTGGAGGGTGCTTGGAGACAGCTGGTGTGCTGGGAACAGGGGTTTTGCTGGGGTTTGGAGTTGGAAGGTGCTGCACATAACAGAACAAGGGACAGAGCCAGTACAGGCAGGAAATACTTGACTAGAGATTGAGTGATGAGCTCATTGCTGAAGAGCAGCAAGAGCTACAAGGCAGGGGTGAGAGCAGTCATGGCAGTTAGGACCCAAGCTATGATTTTGGATGTGTACGAATAGTAATGACACAGCACAAACAGGCTGGAGAGGGGAAGTCAGAAGCCACAAGAAATGCAACAGGATTCTCTTAATAAAAACAAACCTGTACAAATAAATTCCCTTCATATTTTTGCCAGCTAAACAAACTTTGTGGGCACTTAAGTCCCATGTTTTGAAGTGGAAAGCGATGGGAGTCTAAACTTTGCACACTATCAGCAAATTGGGTGGTGTGGGACAGAGGTTTCCCAGCAACTGCTGAACATAAGGGGGAAAGCAAACAAGTCTGATGCAGGACTCCTCCCTGACAGGGACAGGCTGAAATTCTGACAGAAATGTTGCAGTACATCTTGCTGAGCAGCTGTACCCACGTGTACCTGTATGAATAACCATTTGTAATCAAGTTCTAAACATGGTATTCAAATTGATATCTTTTATGTCTTAATTAGTATGAAAGCTGGAACCAGCCATGTTCATGCTCTCAGCCTAATGGACAAGTAGATGTGGCAGCTGTGATGTATCTTGATTTTAAGTAAGGTTTGGCACAGTGCTGCATGGCACTTGTATACACAAACTCAGGAAGCAAAATCCACATAAGATTGGCACAACCAATGAATAAAACCTAGTCTGAGTAATCTCTCAATAATTCTTCGTCAGGATGAGAGAATATTCAAGTGTGGTCATCAGAAATCTGTCCTGGATCCAGTACTGTTCAATATTTTAATTTGTTATTTTGACAATGGTAGGACAAACATGCCTATAGGATTTGCAGATAATACCAAGCCAGAAAGAATTGTCAGCCTTCTTGGAGGATGAAATTAGAATTCTTAAGGGTCTTGGTAATGATCTAAAACCCAGTAAGATGATATTATTAAGGACAAATGGTTAGGAAAGGGGAAAAAAAATCAAATACATAAACACAAAAGTATCCACTTCTGCCACCATGTTTTGAGAGTGATAGACAAATGGGAGAGAGATCTGAGTTCCCATGTAGAAAGCTGGAAGGGACTGAGTAGAGAAGAAAATGATATGATTTAATCCATATTGATATATTGCAGGTAGGTGCAGTAAAGATATTGCTCAGATACTCTTGGTATCTAACAAGGAAAGGATGCAAGGAGTTGGATTTGCAAGGAGGAATTTGAATTAGGTTTTAAGGGAAGCTGTCTGTACAATTAGAAAGATAGCACTAGAAAAGCAGTGCCCTGGGAAGTTAAATGTCAGTGTCTGTGGTGATTTTTTGCATACCAATCCTGTCATGTGCAGGGATGAAGGGGGTGAAAGTTTTTTTATTAATCTGTTAGACAGGGATGTAAAGGAGCATGAGTATGTAGGAATGAATGTGTAAAAACCTGAAGTATCTACCTTTTTGTCCTGTAGTGTAGCTTCACCTTTTCTTTCATGCTCTTCATCATGGGGGGCACTGTTTTGTGTCTGTAGTCTCCAAACAATGTGTAGGACCCTGAACAGACTTGTTCAGCTTCAGAGTTATTTCTGCTTCGAACAGGCTGAACTTACTTGATCCAGAAGTTTCTTTCAGTCTCAGTTATTCTGTGAATATCTTCTGGTTGTCCCAAGATTCACCAAAAATTGTGAAGAAAAAGATCAGGCAGTTTCTACTGCTAAATTAGTAACAACTTTATTCAAAGTTGATCTTGCGTAGGGTTGCTAGAATAGCAAGCAGCACATACATTGATGCTGAACTCTTGTCTCATAGAATCATAGAATGGTAAGGTTGGAAGGGACCTCAAGGATCATCTAGTTCCAACCCCCAGCCATAGGCAGGGACACCTCCCACTAGTACAGCTCACTCAAGGCCTCCTCCAACCTGGCCTTGAACACCTCCAGGGAGGGAGCAGCCACAATCTCCCTGAGCAACCTGTGCCAGTGCCTCACCACCCTCACTGGAAAGAACTTCTTCCTAACATCCAGTCTAAATCTCCCCTCTGTCAGTTTAAACCCATTGCCCCTTGTCCTGTCATTGCAAGACATTGTCAATAGTCCCTCCCCAGCCTTCCTGTAGGCCCCCTTCAGATACTGGAAGGCTACTATAAGGTCTCCTCAAAGCCTTCTCTTCTCTAGGCTGAAGAGCCCCAACTCTCTCAGTCTGTCCTCATAGCAGAGCTGCTGCAGCCCTCTGAGCATCTTTGTGTCCCTCCTCAGTTCCATGTCCTTCCTGTGCTGGAGGCTCCAGAACTGCACACAGTACTCCAGGTGGGGCCTGAGGAGAGCAGAACAAATGGGCAGAATCCCCTCCCTTGCCCTTCTGGCCACACTGCTCTTGATGAAGCCCAGGACTTGGTTGCTGTCTGGGCTGCATGTGCACACTGCAGGCTCATGTTGAGCTTTTCATCACCCCAGACCCCCAGGGCCTTTTCCTCAAGGCTGCTCTCCAGCCATTCACCACCCAGCCTGTATTTGTCTCCTTTGTATTGTGTGCTAAACTGATGTGTCTTAAAACATGCAACTAGTTCCATTAGGAAAGCATAGAAAATATTGCTTGACTGTCTTTGGCAGAAGCTGCATGCACTGCTTTTGGAAAAAATCAGCAGGTTCAAACTAATTCAGAGCAGTTTAAGAGCTTTGGTAACTTTGCCAACTTTGCCAGCACGGAGAGAACATGGCAACAGTTAGGATGCAGAAATCATTGTGATGGCATTCACTTGGGCATGTCTGCAGCAGGTCAGGCAGTGTCAGCTGTGACAACTTATATGAGAATGGTTGTACTTTGTGAACAACATTTTCCTTTTAATGACTTGAAGCTGATCCCAAAACAAGATGTCCATCACTGCGCTGGTGGACAGCTAAGTGTCTCCCACTCAAATGTAAACACAGAGATCAAATTTATAGCAGGATATCGCACAATCCACTGCATCATGAGTCAGAGATGGTGCACAAAAGCTTCAAGGTCAAGAGACAGCACGCAATGTACAATGGGATGATCTTCCTGCTTAACTTGCAGCTGGAGTAGCTTGAATATTTGTGAAAATTGCTTTTGTTTTAAAAAACCTGTTTAATGGAGCTGCTTCAACCAGTAATACTGTATCTTTATTATTGCTTCAAAAAGAAAATTGAATTATCTGGTGACCCGTATTCTGCATTCTCACAATGATCCACTGGACATGTAGAAGGGTCTTCTGCTGGGGCAACTGGCCCATTTCCTGGATAGGCCCTAGGGTTCTGTGACACTCTGTGTCATTCTTACGATTGCACAACTATTAGAGGTTTGTTAGGATGTTGATCCAGATGCTTAAGATTTTGCAGTTCTGAATACTGAATAGTTGAGTGATCGTCTCACTGTGCAGAATGGCCTTCCATTATGGAAGCTCCATTTTAGTTCCCTAAAGAAGTTCAGGTATTGGATACCACCCCTAATCATCATGAGGAGCAGAATGAATACATCAGCTGGTGGACTACGCACCCAGGTGTGCAGCTACTCAACCACAGGCCAGTGAAAGACTTGGTGAATTCTCTTGCCTCCAAGCAATGATGTTACAGCTTCTACATGTTGGTGTGAAAGAACAATGTAGCTGGGAATGAAAGGCAGGGAGGGTACAGCCTACAGGGACACTGAAAAGCTATGCTTGTCTTATTATATGCAGCCACCTGCTGCTTTCGTCTCTCCACCTCCATCGTGTTTCCTTCAAGGCAAATTACAGGTCCATGAAGACCTTTTCAAGCAGGATATGACTGAATTTCAAATCTTTTCTTTATTATGCATTGTGAAAAGGGAAACTGAAGCCAGCCTCCCTACATGACTTTTGCTTGAGCAAGACTTTTCTCTAACTGCAGATTTCTCTGCCTCTGGGTGTTATTTCCTGCTCCAGTTCTTTACTCAAGCTGTAGCAAGCAGGGCAATGCATGGGTCCTTCATCTTCTCATACACATGGGTAGCCTTTAAGGCTGTCTTCACTGTCCTTTGGTTACCTAAAATGTCTGTTAAATGTGGACTGTGAAACAGGCATGTACCATGTACACTGAAGTTAAACAGTGTATTTACTTAACAAGCTGGTCTGCTTTCAAAATCTTGCACAGCTTCCTTCATTCTAACATGCTGATGCATCTCACATGACCATTAGCTCTGCTAATCAATCCAGACCTTGACTTTGTGAAGTCACAGTCAGCCTCTTGTATTGCTTTTACAGGCAAGCTACAAGCATCTCTCTATTGATTTCACAGATATTATGCACAGTACCCAACGTAAAGACAATAATAAACCACTGTGACTGAAAAACAGGGATTTACTCCAGCCTAAGGGCTCAAGGTTATGAGAAGGACATCACCTTCACAGTCTGCTCTATGCATGCTGCAGTCTACCACCTGAAAGTAAGTTTTTTGAGTGTCTGTCTCCCAGGTATTTCTGCTGCTTACCTTTATTAAACGGGTGGCCTGTGAACTACAGTGATTGGGAGCTGGGTGCACTAAGCATTTTGTGGAATCTGCTGTGGAGGAAGTTAATCACAGGTAGGGAGTTATAGTACCAAGCTGGGTACTGCTGTCCTCATCACCACAGCTAGACCCATGCTAACTTAAAGCTTGTGCAATTTCCTTGTGTAGCGGAACCCTAAGTCATATTAAAGGAACGCATGTGATGGTTTCAAGCTGATGTGAAAGTATTCATTATGGAAAACTGAATCTGCTGCCAAACTTGCTAATTCATTGTGTTTTAGGCCTGAAAACAAGGCCTAAGTCTGTCTCATTACCAAACTCAAATGTGTGGCAAACTTGACTCATGAACTGTTTACCCATGCAGAACATGTGCCTCCAGTCAGAACACCAACTGCATTCACATGCTTTCATTTCTGCCTTGAATTAGTAAGCAACATACACCTTGTCTCTCAAAGACCAGATCAAGGCATGCATTGTCAATGACTGTCTGGAACTCTGCTAAAGTAGGGATCGGTGAGTTTTTTCTCCCCCTTCTTTTTGTGCCCGCTGAACGTGAAATGTTGTAACATTGCCCCTGTGTAAGAGGACAAGCTTGTGTGAGCTGTTTCCCAACATGGCTTCTCTTACCCTTGCCCCATGAAGTTTGAAACTCAGTTTCTATGCGGAAGGGGGAAAAAACTATTGAATGGTGATGTGACATGCTATCAGAATACTGATACAGATACTTGAGCTCTCGGCATTGCTGCTGGCTGTGGAGTCTCTGGTGTGTCATGTAAACTCTCTGTGTCTTCTCTGTAAGGCTGTGTGATGAAGCTGCTGTTTCCATGCCCACTGTTGTCTGCTTGCTGTTCGTTTAGCTGTTGCCTTTTGAGTTGTTTCTTTCTAGTATGATTCGACTTAGTGTGTTCTCCCTGCCTTTGTGTCTCACTGCTTTCCAGCTCTGCGTGTTGATATGCACATAGTATCACAAGCTGATGGCTGCTCAAACTGATAGCAAGTATACTTCAAAAAATCCAGCTAGATAGCAATTTTTCTTTTCCTCTGTACTTCTCTCTTTGTGTTTTGCTTCATAAAGCAACATGGAAATGTTTCCACAGTTTTCAGGTATGGGTGTGAAGAAAAGACATGAAAAAGTAAAGAAATCAAAGGAAATAAGAAACTACAGTTCCAAAGCAAGCCCCTAAAATGCCTGTACTGAGGTGTAAGCCTACTCTGCTCCTAACCCTGAGGTTATCACTTGTATCACATAAAGGACTCTACAGGACCTTTCCACAGACTTGGCTTCAATTTCGTGTGATGTTTGGGACTGAGTCTTGTTTTACCTCAAGTCAGTGTACCTCTATCTTTAAAGCAGAGTTTTAAAGCAGTTTGATGTTTTTGTATCTTGATTTGGCCTGGCATTTTCTGGTGCAGAAGGCAGTTACTATTCGTTGGATGACAGGGGTGGCTGTATGAAATTGTGTTTATGCATCACTGTCACCTTGATCATAGCTCCATCTGGGCCTTGTAGAACAATGTCCAGCTTACTGATTGTCTCTTTTTTTTTTT
>VWYK01098852.1:63064-76629 GCA_013399775.1 Semnornis frantzii
TTTTTACAGCCCCGAAAGAAGTTTAGGACTTACAAAACAAGACTTAGGTGCAGGAGATGTGAGTTCTGCTTCTGTGTTGGCCATCATTGATAAATGGGTTATACACAACTCTGTCTTTATCTGGAGAAGAGACCTCTCTCTCATCCCATGCTTTGTTTCCATGTTGAAAGCTGGGATGCTACTCCACATCTCTGTATTCTGTATCTCAGTATTTCTGAGATGCTTTGCAGCTGTATTTGAGGAGTACTTAGAGATTGTTGAAGGGTGAGAGATGCTGAAGGGATAGAGAGAAAAAAGTAATGTATTTTAACTATCACAAGAGCTACTTTTTGTTTCATCACTAGCTCAGGATGACCAGCTAGTACTCCCCTTGGGGTTTAGTTAGTGACAGTCCAGCTAGATCAGCAGTATGAGCTTTCAGCAGCTTTCCTTTCTCTCTCTAGAGAACTTAATGTATTACTTCATTCAGCAGACCTACATTTTTTACAGGTGGGGGAATAGGACAGGCAGACTCAGGACAAAAACATGATTGGATGGGTTACAAAAGTTGTTTTTAACAAGTCTTAGCAATGTGTCTCATATGTAGGGGGAAAACATTTAACAGGACTGTTGTGTTATTCAAGTGAGCAGAAGGGGACTGGTAGCTTGGTATCTTTTACCTAGGTAAATCCAATATGCAACTCAGAATGGGCTTTAACCTCATGAAGTTCAACAGGGGCAAGTGTATAGCCTTGCACCTGGTGAGGATAACCTCCTGTATTGGTACAGGTTAGGGGCTGACCTGCTGGAAAGCAGATCTGAGGAGAAGGACCTGGGAGTGATGGTGGACAAGTTCATCACAAGCCATCAATGTACGCTCATGCCCAATAAGACCAACACTATTCTGGGGTGCATTAAGAAGAGTGTGGCCAGCAGCTCAAGGGAACAACTTCTCCCCCTCTACTCTGCCCTGGTGAGACCACATAGTGAATATTATGTTCTGGACTCCCCAGTTCAAGAGGGACAGGGAACTGCTGGAGAGAATCCAACAGAGAACCACGAGGATGTTGAAGGAACAGAAACATCTCTCTTATCAGGAGAGGCTGAGATACTTGGGGCTCTTTAACCTGGAAAAGAGAAGACTGAGAGGGGATCTTGTAAATGCATATAAATACTTAGAGTGGAGGTCCTGAGGATGGTGCTGAGCTCTCTTCAGTGGAGGCCAGTGACAGGACAAGGGGCAATGGGTACGAACTAGAACACAGGAGGTTACACTTGAGTGTAACGAGAAGTTTCTCTTCTTTCACAGCTCACTGGAACAGGCTGCCCAGAGAGGTTGTGAAGTTTCCGTCTGTGAAAGCTTTCAAAACTCACCTGAACAGTTTCCTGAGCAACCTGAACTAGGTGTACCTGACTTAGCAGCAGGGTTGGACTAGATTATCTCCAGGGGTTCCTTCCAGCCCCTACCATTCTATGGTTCTCATGAAAAGTGCATGATTTAGTAATGGAATGCATCAAATGAAGAAGGAAGGATCACAGGTGTTAGAAATGAAGGACAAACAGAGAGAGTTCAGACTGTGGATGGTTTTAACTTCCTTTTGGAGAGGGACTCAACTAGGCCACACATAGTACTTTCTTCCTGCTTAGTGTGATGGTTTGGGAGTTCCCCCCCCCTTTATAAAATGATCCAGACTAGACTCAGCCACCTGGAAGTTGAGATGAAGCTCTATTTACAGCTCGGCACAATATACAAGCAGATATATACACAATATACAGGAATATTTACAGAAATATACAAGTTTAAGGTAATACAGACACACAACTCCCCTCCCAGAAATCAGAGACCCCAGGAGGGGCTCCCAACCACCGTTCCACCTTCTCCCCACCCCCACACCTTACCCCAAGGTTTGCCTTACGCGCAAGGAGGATCGGCCAGGGGAAGATTAGAAGAAAAGTGGTTAGTGAAGTTATTCAGCAGAGAGGAGAAACCAGAGCTAGACCACCCAAGACGCTGTGCCCTGTGACACCGACTGCCAGCTCAAGACACTATCTTATCTTTTTATTTTGGGTTCTTTTTTCTAAACATCTCTGCAAGCCTATGAGTGAAGTAGACATCACCATTGTTTTCCTTCACAGCCTATAGTACAATTTTCTCTATTAAAATATTCCAGTTAGCTCAAACCAGCATACTTAGCAAGGATGGAGATGTAGACTCTGGTAATGGAGCAGCAGATTACTTAGAGATGTTATCTATTACACAGGCAGAGAGAAAACCTGCAGATTTTCTTACAAGGCTACAGACTTCAAAGGATGCTGCATGCGTCAGTGCTAATCCTGCACTAGGCAAAACGCCAGAGCCTGCCTAATGCCATTGCTGGTCTGACATTTGAGCCTTCATCCTAATGGATGCCAAAGCGGATCCCTCCACCTCACAGAGCCATTAATTAGAGCTTAATGACTTTCTGAGAGAAAGGCCTCGGAAATGAGCTTCAGAGAATTTCCTACTGATAATGCATGGCATGTGTGTACCAGGTCGACCTGCTTTGGTCAGACTGGGATCTTTTACGTCAAATGGTCGCTCTCTGCTTCCCCTTACAGAGTCTAACTTTTTTCCCATCACCATCACCTAAAACACAAAACCTGTCCTATGTGG
The DNA here is from genome assembly GCA_013399775.1 of Semnornis frantzii. NCBI lineage: Eukaryota > Metazoa > Chordata > Aves > Piciformes > Ramphastidae > Semnornis > Semnornis frantzii. Next base: position 65,697 of record VWYK01098852.1, read on the forward strand.
AATGGTATTGTCCCTACAATTGAAGCCATTTTTGGGTCTTCTCTGGTTAGGAAATTAATTTTAAACTCTGCCAGCACTGGTGTGGCTCTTGGAATGGCAACTCTATTTACATCCTAAAATCTTTTCCAGCCCCAGTTGCCTGGGTTTCTATGAATTTCTGCTTTATCTAAACTTTGCTAACTTTGCTCTGATTGAACAAAGAAGTAATTTTTTATCTTCTTTTTTTTTTTTTTTTCCTAGACATGGAATTCAGTGTTCATTTACAACCAGTTTAATTTCGTACCTCCCATTTTCTTAACAGAACTAGAATGAGGAGGCTCCAAAAGGCATAGAGAGCATTTTTTCCTTCTTGATTTTGAATGTATCGGTTTTCTTTCATGTATAATTCATTAAGATTCCTAGGCTTTAACCTCTGGCTGCGAACCGTACTTGTGTGTTGATGCTGGAGAGTAATGAATATGGAGCGTCTGTTTTGTGAGAAGTCTAACTGTGATAATGAGTTGGACTTTGCAGTATTTTCTTGATGACTGTGAATTCTGAGATGTTTGAGTGGTACCAGTGGCAATCAAATACATTTTCCTAGTAATTCTCTTAAAACTAGTTTTGTACTCATCTACATAATGCATTTGTCAGATCTCCATTTGGTGTTGCTGCAGTGCAGTTAGCATTGGCTTGCACAGGAGCTGGAGGGAAAAAAACTCTGAATTTTAACTTATTGGCACAATCAGATACTTTTGCCAGTCACTAGCAGTAATATGGACTCCAGAGTGGATTTTCAACATTCGGATTCAGTTAATGCAAAGAAGCCTTAATGGAAACTTGGTTCCTGAAGCAAGGCTATTCCATTTTGGTTTACTCTGCCTGGGTGCCTGGGTGCACATATCTTAAGGGCTGGATCCCTCCTATAAGGCTATTTAGGACACACTGTATGTCAGCAACTCTAGCTCTTACATCACCATCTGTTGAAACTGCCTAAGAATTTTGAATGTGTAAGCCTTGTTTATTTTCTGTACTTTAGTTATTTGTCCTGGTTTGTGTTAGAACAGAACTAATTCTGTTCAGCATTGTTCTCAGCTCAGTCTCTTCTAAGTAACTGCACTTTCTGAAGTTAATGGCATATTTCCACAGACAGTGTCTGCTCTAGTAATAATAATAATGCTTCGTGTTTATAGTAACTACCAAGGACTGGTGTCAGACCAAGGTCACTGCCGAATCTTGTGGGGATGCAGAGTAAAATGCCACAAACTGCAGGAAAGAGTGGACAGGACAGAGGACCCAAAACTGATTGAAGGGTCTCATCCTGTATATGTTATATCTGGCATAAAGCTAAGAGATCACAAGGATCAGGCTCTCTTCTTTAATGGCCAAGGAGGACTCTGCTTTCTGCCTCTGATCCCGATCTGTGCGTTCCTCAATTTGGCTCCTGTCTATTTTGAGTCCTGTCTGGGACTTCCCCAGTCTCTGCCCACAGCATCACTGGTGACAGTGGCATAATTGCCACTGGGGCATTTAGATTCAGTGTTGGTTTTGTATAGATTTGTATGTATTTCATTTTATTGTTATTTTCATTGAAGCTGTTTTAGTTTTCCAACCCATAAGCCTCTATTCCCTTTCTCTTCCCCTTTGGGAAGTGAGAGGGATCACTCATTTAGCAATTGGCCGAGCCCTAATCCACGACATCCCTCAACCTGTGTTATTTTTGCCAAGACAGAATGTTCAGTTTCATTAGAAAGTGGACCAAAGCTGAAGAAAGTTTAGATGATTATGGATTTGCACTTTTTCATCATAGAATTTTTTTCCCAAAAAAAAATTTCAGACTTTGAGAGTAAAAGGATTTTTTGAGCTATTTTGAAAATCCTGGTAAGATCTTACAGTTGGAAAGATGGGTGGGAAAAGAGAAAAAACAGAATGTTTTGCTCTTTTGCAATGCACTTCATAATCTCATTAAAAGAGGGTAAAACTCTATAGGAGCCATGCAGTGTGAGTGTGTGTGCAAATACGAGAAAGAGGGATGACACAGCTAGAAGAAGGAGAGCTTTCAACTGTGTATGGGAGGAGGTAAGATTCTGGAACGGTTTTGAAGAGGTCTGCCACCTGCAGAATCCTCAGAGGAGGACAAGGAAGTACCAGGGAGTTGTGCCTCCTGTTGCCAAATTGCAGCAAATTATTCTTTCCTCACCAGCACTACTTCACAATCGCAAGGTCGAGTTTTACTGTCATCTTTGCTTCTATAACTAATTTTTTTTTTCTTTCATGAATTAACCTCTCATTTTTGAGCTTAAAATGCCATAAATTTCCTAGCATTACTCACAGAATTAACATCCCTCTCTGTGCTCTAAGAAAGAGACTGGCACCCCACAGTTCCAAGGCAAAAGCCTTATCAGACATGACTTCATGATGCATTTGATAGCATGCTGTGGCCAACCCATTCCAGTGACAGCCCAGCCCAGAGCTGACTTGAGAGGGGGGTGGCTCAGTAAGACCTTTGTTTTCAGGCTTAGAAAGCAGCATAGGATGTCCAGGAAGTGTGCTCATGAGCTACGATAACCATTGTTTGGGTCCTGCTTTTGGTAGTGGGGCAGATTTGATGTTTTTTTGGGCTAGGATAATGTGGTGCTGGAACTCGCGTGGAGCACCGGACTAGTGATTGGTGCCACCAAACTCCAAAAACTTGGATTTTGGAGGCTGAACTGGTTCTAGGACTGGCACACTGTAAAATTTTTATTTGGTGTGTGCATTTAATAAGGACAAGAGACTGATTATTCCATGAGGAGGTTAGATTGATTCTTACTGAAGCCACCGTGCACCCTTCAGATACCAAAGACATAACACATGTAACAGGCTGAGTTTGTTCTCATTGAGGTCCAAGAAATTATCAGGTCTCATTTCTACCATATTGATAGTGGGTCTGTCAGCAGTACAGGGGTAAGCTGTCTGACCTGTGGATGCTGAATTTCTCACATACACAATGTGAAAAGTGGGAAAGCTTGAATTTGAGATTTCATAGCCCAGATCTATTGTGGTCCGGCAACAGCAGTAGGGGCTGTTGCTGTGCAACATTTTGTTTGGACATCTCAGAGTTAAAAACCTTAAATTACATCTTCAAAGAGAGGGAAGAACAGATTGTTTAAATGTATGATTTCATTCATGTGGGAAGGTGGCAGGAGAGGCGGCATAGTAAAACCCCAAACTTTCATATGGTTTCGTTTAAAGATTGTAGATTTGACCGAATTTCTCTTTCTTCCTCTTTTCTTGGGTTCTGAAAATAGTATTTATCAATTTTTACCCCCTCTTTTAAGACTTATTTTGTCCATCAATCCTTGAAAAGGACTCAAGTTATGTTTAAAAATAAGCATCAAATATTATCCCCGTGCTGCCTGACTGCAGATCTACAGGTAGGGATGTAAGTTAGATCACTTGGGACAATTGGTGTCAGACTGGAAATCCTTAATATTTGAGATACTTCTTGGGAATTCAGTATTATAGCTAATCTCTAGTCTCAGTGGTGGTGCCTGTTACCATTTAAGCTTCCCAGAGTCCACAAAGCTCAATGGAACAAATACTTTAGGATGCCTCCCCCTGTCCCCTTCTCTCCATATGTAAGATTTTAGGCAGAAGGGCAAAATGGGTAAAAACACCCAAAGAATAGTCTTGCACCAATTCTGGAAATTAAAAAAGAAACTTCAGCAATAAATGAAAGATAGATATGGTAAAGGAGAATTGCAGAAATGTAAAGGAAGGGAACAAATATGAATACATATACAAAACCAGGTTGGATGGCAATGGATTCTCTGGATTGAGAATGATTGCCCTTGGAATGCAGGAGGTAGCAGGGTCAGCCGCGTGGCTCGCTGGAACAGCTGCAGCAAGAAGGTGTTGCAAAAACAAAGGCAGAAAGCAAGAGAGTGAGGAGGGGCTCGCCTGGGTCTTATGTAGGGTTAGGGACAGGAAGTAGGAGTGGGATAAACTTTGACCTGGGGGTGGAGTGTCCTCCCCCCAGGAGGGGCCAGGTGTCCTTGTCCACCTGGGGTCGTCAGGATTCCAGACCACTCCTCTAGCCCAGCCCAGCTCGGCTTAACCTAGAACAGTGCCTGGAAGGACTAATGGTTACAGTATAACTGCTGCATTTGAGGAATATGAACTAATTCCTTCAGGGAATAGAGGACACATAATAATCAGGCTGCGTTCCTTTGGTGTCAGGTAAAAATGGGGGGAACCATTAACATCATACATACATGTGCCTAATTCTTGGACTTTGAAATCCCTTAAGCTCCAGGAAGCTGGAGTAGATGTCATTTTAGAGAAACGTGTCAGGGAGCATTCACTAGGACAATATATATTAAAAAATTACAAGTAAATATGTTGCTGATTCCCCTCTGGAAAAGAATGTTGAGGGCAGAGGAGGGGACAGATGACTTGAGAGAGTAGAGGATGGCATCAGAACAAGGTGAAAGAAAGCAATTCACCAGTCAGCACTTCCCCATCTCCGGAGGGGGGATTTAAGCACATCCATCCAGTGCAGCTGCGGCTTCATTTTAGGAATCAGGAAATAAGCTGAGTGGCAAAGAAAGATAGAAACTGACAGCTCCCACTGTTCAGGCCTTCCCACTGGGAGAGCAAGTGGAGAAGAGCTTTTCTCCTGCAGAAGTGTACACCACTCACCAGCAGGCTTCGTGGCTTACTGGAGAGAATGGTAGAGAGGGAGAAGGACTTGCGGAAGTGTATGGTCCCAGCTGCCTGAGTGAATTAAGCACGGTGCCTGTGTGAGCTTTGCTGACTCTGCCTCCCCAGGATTGGGGCTGGGGGGACTTGGTATGGGAGAGCAAGTGACTGGGGTGAATCTGCTGACATTTTGTTTCCAGTGGCTTTTCCATTAACAGCTAAGCTCATGCTCTCCACTTTAACAAAACCCTTTTAGAGCCCCATTAGTGCTGCCTTTGTGTTTTCTAGCCTGTTTCATATAAAATTGTGTCTTGTTTATGGAAAATTCTGAGGTGAAGTGGATGCAATTTCTCTTCATTCCAGGTGGCAGCATTGTGGAAGCCAAATCCTGCTCATGCCAAAGATCAGCCAGTTCTTGAGCCTTTGTGCATCTTCCTTTTTACCCTCCCACTGTATTCTTGCCAGGACCCAAAACAACATCAACTTTGTGGGTGGTTTGTCTTGAAATAACTGAAGATGGCCTGTGGCCTCTTTCACATAATTTTGAATTGCCCTGCCTTTTGTGGAGTGAGAGGGGACACCTGTATGAAGGCAGATCATGGTCTTGATTGTGCCACAGCAGGATGCTTCCATCAGATTGCTGCTCTTTCGGTAGAGCTTTTGGCAGCTGTATGTACCTATAACCCTAATGTCTCTACCAGGAACTTCTGTTTTTCTGTGATTGTCTGTCGGAGTTTTTTTTTTAAATAATAATGATGCTGCTACTAGCAACTAGACTGATTACAAATTAGGTTCCCAATGGGCAACAGGTAGAAGTTAGCGCTCAGTGATATCTGCTCTTTGGCTTCTTACAGCATGTGTGTGAGCAGCCCTAGCTACCTACCCAACTACCTACCTGCCTAGCTGTCAGCTAGTCTATAAATAATAAACGTGTGGGGCATTGAATGAGACATTGAATACGCAAACTGACTGAAGAGTAAACCCTGCCCTGATTATGCTTAGTTATAGCAGTAACAGAAGACATACTAGACCAGACGTCTTTCAATTCCTGTTACTTTTGGTAATTTAGTTGGCTTCTGTTATTTGATGCCTGTGTAACTTGTAGGTTGCAAGGCTCAAAAGAGGCCAAGGCAGTGTAGTCTGCTTACCATTTGTAGAGTGGCATTGGGATGTCTGTGTTATTCTGATAAACCTGTACAATTCCTGTAGTTTCTAAGAAGGGATTTAGAGGAATTTGCCCGTTGATTAATACTGTTTACAAATCCTCTTATGAAGTCTCAGTCTTGTGAAACTAAACACTGGACTGCAGTAACTTTTATTTTTAGTTCCCATCCCAGCACACCCCCTAAATTAGAAACCAAAAATTGCTTTGTTTGGTTTCAGTGTAAAGTTTTGTTTACAACAAAGTTATTTTATTTTCAGACAACTGCAGTAAAAGCCAGTGAAATGTAACCTCAGTATGCCATAGAATTGCCTGATAAGTGATTATTTCACATCTCGTATCTGAATTATTCCGGTATTATCCTAGAATGTGTCAGAGTGCTGCAACTTGCTCTTCTGGATCAAGGAGATCTGGACCCAAAATTACACTTTCTCCCTCTCTGCCTCTCTCTCCAGTGTTCTGTTTCTAAGTTGTCCCCCCAGCTTGCTATTGCTGTATTTCAAAATATAGTTTGGTACTTCCGTCCTCACTCAGAAATGATCTGTGCTACGAGGAGGCTTGTTGACTCCATCCTAATGCCGGGTTAAAACCGCAGTACTCTGCTGTGTGCTTTTTGGTCTTCCTTATGCATCAGCTAATCAAGAACAGTTTTCCTAGTGACCTGAGTGAAGTCGATGTGAAGTGATTGAGGAGTGAGGGACCACCTTCTAGTTGTTAGACTTGAAAAAACAAACAGTCCTCTCAAAGAGCTTCACTGTAGCTACAGGAGCAACATCTACTTGTCACTCTGCTTCCTCTACAGTCCCTTGTTTGCTACACATTCTTTCAGACTTTAGGAGCATCGAAGTAAAAGAAAAGAGCCTGGAAGAAGCTGTGCATTCTCTTGTTACATCTTTTGTTCATACCTTGCCACTTCCTGTTGCTGTTTGACCTAATGCATTCCCAACTTAATACATTCCCAGTAGATCTGGTTGAGTGGCAACTTATCAATGTACTCTATACCAAACCATTAAAACAGCTTAACTGAAACAAGGAAACTTTCCTGTCTTGAGAGGAGAGCTCTGCAAGTTCCTCTAGGCATCACTAGAACAATGATTTCCAGAAAGATACTGTTCACAGCAAATTAAATATTTAGAAATATTATGGAGACTCCTCATGTCAAAAACGATGCAGAGGATGTTTGACTTCACATGCTCAGTATATGTATTTGCATTGAGTATTTGAGTGATACAAGAACTAACTTCCTCAGGCCAGTTGCAGTGATGGTATATGGGCAAGGACGTGTTACTGTGTACCTTACCAGGGAGATACTGGCAGATGAAAGCTGTCATGTAGTAATTTTCATTTTCTTCTTGTGGGCGTCCTGCTTGAATTATTGATGCTTGACCTTGCCATCAGCAGCTCGTGTTATGAAGATGTAATAGCAGCTTCTCCTGCAGGCCATGGAGAAAGAGATCAAGTAGCTTCATCCTCAGGAGATGAGTTTAAAGATTCTTTCCTTTCCAGGTTATGACTGCTCAATTCATGTGACTGTCTGATGTGTGCTGTTCTGTCATGTCCCTGTTATTCTGTGTATGATTTTGAGGGGATATTTTTACATGGAAAAAACCACGTCTTTTTCTTGTGCTACCCTCTCCTTTTTTTTTTTTTNTTTTTTTCTTCTCCCCACTTTGCTTTGCTTAATTTTTCTCTTTTTCATGTGACTTCTGCAGTACTCCTCCCCTTGACCACTTCTCCCAACTTGTTTTCTTCCAGGCGCACAGTTTGCCATCAGTTTCATCTCCCATCACAGGTTCCCTTACTCTTGGAAGACACTCTTCTTCAGTGATTTTAATTTCGAAATGACCTCTCACCCAAATAAGTTTGTCCTAATTTCTTAATTAGTTGTTCGAGGATTTGTATGGCTTTACTTTGGATTCATACTGTGCTTGCTTGAAGTGTTTATTTTTAGTCTGTAATCCTATTCAAGACAGAAAATATGTCTGCAGCTATAACTCATTGTGTAAATCCATGGTGCTATTTATAATCGATTTTAATAATTCCTAAAATAATCTGTAGATTCAATAAAGGAAGGCAACATAACTTCTGTGGTAGAGTCAGCAAAAATAAGTGTTTCTCTATGCGCATAAAGAAAGAGACAAAACTCAGTACCTCTGTCCTTCGTTCTCCCTTTCATTTATGTTCTTTGGAAGTGATTTAGAGTCATGCTACAGTTGTGTAAGGGAAAGTGAGGGTGGTGAGACATTGGAACAGGTTGCCCGGGAAGGTTGTGGCGGCTCCCTCCCTGGAGGTGTTCAAGGCCAGGCTGGACAAGGCCTTGAGTGACCTGGACTAGTGGGAGGTGTCCCTGCCTATGGCAGGGGGTTGGAACTAGATGATCCTTGAGGTCCCTTCCAACCTTACCATTCTATGATTTGATGAAAGATTCAGATGATATTAACATGGTGGTGGAAAAACAAAAGGCATCTCTGAAGGATATTTTTTTTCCTGTACTTTTACCTTCACTAGTTCATCATGTAGCAGATGCCAACTAAAACCCTATGTATCAGCAACATGGGTCAAATAAGACCACAGAGGGACCTGTGCATTCTTAGGGAACAGAATTTCCTTTCTACAAAAACTGGAGAGTACCTAGGACAGTATGTACAAGGGATGGATCAGGATGAGATACGACCAAGGCACTTGATCTCATGTATTGAATGATGCTCCTTCAATTGCAGTCTCCAGTCTCTGTAAGTATTCCTTACTGTTGGCAGTGTAAAACATGTGACAAAAGTCTTCAAAACTGGAAGTTTGGAGCATGAGTTGGCTTCTTTAGGATTTAGATTCTACTGTAGTTCTCATTCAAAGTGCCTTTTTAGTGTTGTGAATTCTTTTACTTTGGATAACCCATCAGCACTACCTGCTTGTTCCCCCAAGGCCAGATAGAAAGGGCTCGTAGTTGTCATTGACCTGTCCTGGATGTCAACTCAGTGGAATGTGAGAGTCTGATGGCCTGTTAATGATCCCCTGGGATGTCCCTTTATGCCATGTGTCATTTTCTAGTCCTTAAACACTTGGAGTATCACAGAACAAGCCCCGAATGTGTCACTGGCACCACTCAGCGAGGGTGCATCAAGAGATGCTTCTGACAAATATTGTGGCATTTGCAGCCTGGTATTGTGACCTAATCCCATGACAACACAAATCATCTTAATGGAGATGTCATCTGCAGTTTAAGCCCTTACCAATCCAGTCTGCCCCATTGTTCCATCCAATAAGTACAACAATGTAACTCAATGATACTGTTCAAATTACACCAACAGAAAATGACTGAGATGTTGTTCTTGGTTTCCACTTTCTGTGTACTGTGTATTCACCTCCTGCAGCACAGGTGTCAAGCAGCAGAGGATATTGAGGGTAAAGGTGCAGCCATTCAAAAGCAGTTCACTTTTCCTGGTCAAATAAATACTAATGGTTTCCCTTTCTCAGGGCTTTTCAATGCAGTCGAAGAACAGAATTTCAGCTGTATGGGGTCATAAAATTAAAACTACATTGAAACATTGGATGCTGCTTCCTCTCTTCAATTAATCTTTTGGTTCTTTTCCTGCTTTGTTACATTTCCCACCACTGTGGAAACTGCAGCAAACATGCATTGGTGTTATATTCAAGGTCTGTAAAAATTAAATAAAACCAAGATGTGCATCAGCTGAGAGTAGTTAATGTTTACAGTATTCCATGTGCAGCTAAGAGCCGAGAGGACAAGGTCAGACTGGAGGATTTCCATGCACAGACCATAAGGAGGTAGCTTAAAGAAAATGAAAAGCAGAGTTTAACTGATCTGTGGCAGAATGAGAGTCTCTTTTTCTATGTATATTTACAAGTGTGCATTTTAAGAAGCTGTTCTTTCAAGGCAAGAGGAAAAGTATTCTTTGATCAGGGAAGAAGGTAGAAGAAAAATATTCAGCAACAAAAGGATGCAGAAATATGTTATTTAATGGCTAAAAAACTCTCTCTGAAAATAATTTGCAGTTCAGTTTAATTTTGAGTTGATTGTGTCCAGAGAGCTCTTAGTACACTGTTTCCACTGAATGGCATCTTATGGGACAATGAAGCTAGTGAAAAGTCTTGAGAATAAGTCTTATGAGGAGCAGCTGAGGGAACTGGAGTTGTTTAGTCTGAAGAAAAGGAGGTTGAGAGGACACCTTCTCACTCTCTATCAGCTATCTGAAAGGAGACTTAGAGAGACAGGTGTTGGTCTCACAAGTCACAACTGATAGGACAAGAGGAAATGGCAAAAAATTATACCGGGAGATGTTTAGCTTAGACATTAGGAAAAACTTCTCTAGTGAAAGGGTTCTCGAAGACTGGAACAGGTTGCTCCAGAGAAGTGGTTGAGTTACCACCTGTGGATATGTTTAAAAGCCACCTAGATATGGTGTTCAAGGATATGGTGTAGTAGCGACCCTGGTAGAGAGAGGTAGTGGCCGGGCTTGAAGATCTTGGAAGTCTTTTCCAAACATAGTGATTCTGTGATAGTCTCAGCACTCATGCTTGGGAGTGAGTGGGCTGCATACACCAAGTGCCTCACCCTCAGTTTCTCTGATGAGGACTAAGGTGTTTTAAGATGAAGCGAAGACGCTTCCTCTGATGATACCTACTTTTAACTACATGTACTGGCCATATGTTTCTCAGGAGCATACAGGCAAGCAACTTATTATGGGTGTATAGTAGTGGGAGGGCAGAGGTTATCTAAGGATGAGACATTTGCCTGGGATTTCAGAGACCTTTAGCTCAGTTGACTACTCCACTACAAGCTGTGCACTTCTGGGCTGCTGTGTAGAAATGTTCAGGAGACGACCACAATAGAAATTGCAAGGCATTTGTGCTCCAGAATATATAGCTACAGCCAGAAGTCTTTAAGAATTGGTATTAAAGCATTAAAAACTATTTATTACACCTTGTTGTAATAAACCTGTGACTAATTAAAACTTCTCTTCTCACATGGATAATTTCCAGTTTACATTCCTCATGAAAAAGAAAATTTCACTTCTCTTAAATGGGTGGTCGGATATGTTGGAAAAATATTTTCAAGGCATTACAGCTTGGAAAGAAGTTTGGGGTTTTTTT
>VWYK01098861.1:0-10209 GCA_013399775.1 Semnornis frantzii
GCAGCCGACAAGGTTCGTTTTAAAGGCGTTAAACTCTGCCGTACTTCTCGTTTCCACGTGTGTGCGGTGCAAAAGTAGCCCGTTTTCCGTGCCTTGTCTTTGTGAGGGCAGGCAGATTTAGTGCCCGACATGTCTTCTGCCTGCTGCTCCGCGTCTCCGCTAAACCCTCTTTGTTCGAGCACCGGCGTCTCGTCTCGCCGCCGATCGTTGCGATGTTTCCTTACGGCGTTGTGTGTGTGTGTGTTTGTTTTTCTGATCGTGCATACAGGAAATGAAAGAAAAGAAGGGAAAACTCGAGGAGAAAACGGTCCTCAAAGAGAAGAAGAAGGAGGTAGTAGAGGTGAGTCCCTTCTGAGAGACATTCGGGGGGTGGAAAACAAAGGTCAAGGAAGGGATGGGAGCCAAGGGCAATTAGGAGTTAGGAGGAAGGCGGCGCAGGAGATGCGGTTCTGCACCCACTGAAGTGTCTTGAGGTGCCGGAGCGGGTCCAGAGAAGGGCAACAGTGAAGGGTTTGGAGAAGAGGTCTGATGAGGAGCATCTGAGAGAACTGGGATTGTTCAGCCTGGAGAAAAGGAGGCTGAGGTGAGATCGTCTAGCTCTTTACAACTCCCTGAAAGGAGTCTGGAGCAAAGTGGAGGTTGATCGCTTTCCCCTAACAACAAGTAAAAGGAAGGGGCCTCAAGTTGCAGCAGGAGAGGTTTATGTTGGCTATTAGAAGAAACTTCTTCACTGAAAGGGTTCTCAGAGACAACAACAGGCTCCCCAAACGGGTGCTAGAATTGCCATCCCTGGAGTGTTTAAAAGATGCAGAGATGTGGTGCTGAGGGATTTAGCACCGGTTTTAACAAAGTTAATGAGAGCTGGGATTGGTCTTTCCAACCAAAACAATTCTATGATTCTGTAAGGAAAAGAAAATGGAAAAGGGGGGGAAGGAACAGTGAGGAAATAGAGAAGAGACTGATGAAGGTCAGAAGGGATTGGGAAGCAGATGTTTTACAAGCATAGGCTGTCACCAGCCTGTAAACAGAGAGATGTGCTGATGGAACAGAAGCTTGGACATAGGCTTGTGGAAACAAGGGAGTTTCATAGTGGTAGGGAGAGACTGGAAGGGCTGGTTTAGTAAAGAAGGCTTGTTGGGAGGAGGGTTTCAGATGGGGTGGTGGGAATTATGATGCCTGAATGACAGTGCAGAGGTCACAATGCACATCTGAGACAGGAGCCTGAAGGTGCTGGAGATGTGGAGATAGTTTGTGTATTTGCACATGAAGATGGCATCCCGATGTCAATTTCTCCTATGACCATTTTGTTTCATTCAGGATGATGAAAATGGAGCTGAAGAGGCTGAGGAAGACAGTCCTGATGATGTGGATGAAGAAGGTGGTGATGAAGAAGGTAGGAATAAATGTAGGGGGAATGGAAGGAATTGGGCTGATCATGGAGGGGAATTCCTTCTCCAAGTCCCTTGTGAGGTGATGTTCTCTTAAACGCTGCTTCAACTGACCTGTGATTTCTCTTTCTTGTGCTTAGAAGGAGATGAGAATGGGCAAGAGCAGGATGGTCATGCAGAAAAACGATCTGCAGAGAAGGAAGAGGTGAGTTGGATTGTGAGGGTAGTGACAGGTAGAGGGCTCTAGGTTACCTGCCACGTGCTGAGCAAATCCACATGGACACTGCTGCTGGAGCATCTCAGATTGGCCTCGGGTCTCATTGCTTCAACAGCAGCTGGGTAAACAGATCTGATGTGGCAAGGGCATAATACACCCTGTAGATTCCTTGTGGGGTCCAGGTCCTTCCACTGATGGTGACAGTCCTGACTGAGGGTGAAAGTGTTTGGAGTTGTGCTGGACTATGAGCCCTGAAATGCTTACAGCTCCTGGGCTCTAGGCCAGAATGTGAGTCAAAAGGGTGGCTGTCAGGCTCTGAAGGGATGTGAACCTGGGCTTCTCCTGGAAGAGACAGCTTGGGTATCCCTGCAGGTGGGACTGTCCCCATCCAAGTGGTGACTGCAAACAGAACAGCTGGGACAGGGTGGAGGAAAGCACAGCAGTAGGCATCTCTTGGAGCAGTTCTGTACTTTGATGTGGTGGCAGTTTGATGGTGACTCCTTCCTGTCTGTGCCCTATGCAGGATGAAGTGGATCCAAAGAGACAGAAGACAGAAAATGGATCTTCAGCTTGAGTGACCCCCTGCCATCTCTTCTGTTCCGTCCATCTCTCCTTCATTCCAGCCTCTGCTTGCACTGTCCCTTAGTCTCTGGCTTCACACAGTCTCAGATGAGGGAAGATTAGAACTGCTCTCCACCAGGGAAGACAGCATTTGCTTCTCACCTGAAGACTGAGTCCATGTGTGACAATCCCCAGCTGAAATTATTCCAGTTCCCCAAATCCCTTCAGCTGTGCCCGACTTCCCTCAGAAATCTCCTTGTTTCCTGGGGCCTGGAAGGGCACCATGCCAGCTTCCTGTGCCAGGCCTTTGGTGTGGCCAGCACTTCTCCTTCCCTTTCTGCTCACCCTCTTTTTTTTTTTTCCCCCCTGTCGTTGTTTCTTTTGTTTTTGTCACCAATATAACAGATTCTTGACAGCTTCTGCTCCCCAGACCTGTTGTCAGATACCCTCCTGCAGCCCAGCAGCTCGCAGGCACAGATTTCCTGGTCTGCTTTCTAGCCTTGGGCCTCCCCTCGACTGCTTTTCCACTGAACCCTGAGAGACAAAAGAATCTTCCAAGCAAATGCTGGTTCTGTTCCACATGGAGACAGAATTTATTTTCAGCTCTGTGGGGTTTTTTTTTTTCCACATTTCTATGACAGCAAGCTGGCCCTCGTGCATTTTTCAGAAGATAATGGTGTTTATATGTGTGAATTTTATCTGAACTGCATAGTTCTTGGTTGATTGTTGTTGGTGTGTTTTTTTTTTTCCCATTTAATTTGGAGGCTTTTTAAAAAGAAATCAAGAGAAACAATTGGGGACCAAACTTTTGATTTCCATTCTTTTTTTTTTTTCCCTTCAGATTTTCTTGTGGCCATTTTTTATAAATGAAAGGCAGTCCAGCCACAGCATTTTCTATGGCGCAGCCACCACGAGGACCATGGATATAAATATATATATTGTTTGCAACTGGCACTGTAAATAAAAGTGTTTAAAAAGAGTTCAGAGAGCTTGGTGTATACTGTTGGGCCTGAACACAGAATGGTTTGGGTTGGAAGGGACCTCCAAAGGTCATCCAGTCCAACCTCCCCTTCGTCATCAGGGACATCCTCCACTAGAGCAGCTTGCTCACAGCCTTGGCCAGCCTTACCTGGACTATCTCCAGGGATGGGGCCTCAACCATCTCCCTGGGCAACCTGTTGCAGCGTTACAGCACCCTCATGGTGCAGAACTTGTCCCTAACATCCAATCTAAATCTGCTCTTCTCTCATTTCAAACCATTGTCCCTCATCCTGTCCCTGCAGGCCTTTGCAAACAGCCCCTCTGCAGCCTTCTTGTAGACCTTCCAGGTCCTGGCAGGCCACTATGAGGCCTTGGCAGCAGGCAACAGAAGCTCAGAAAGGGAACCCAGGCTGCAACTGCTGGACCTGGAAGAGGACTTCCCTCACTGTGCTGTCCTACAGACTCCCTGTCCTTAACTGCTTCAGATACAACCTGTGCAGTAGCAGCTGCAACAGCAGGGAAGTACTTCAAGAGCCAAGAGCTTTGGGTCTCTGTCCCAGCAGCCACCTGGGAGAGACCTGCCAATCACTGGCATTTTTACCTTTGCAGACCTTTAGCTGCTGCTAGCATCTCCTGCTATTTTAACTCACACTTTGGCAGTTGCTCTGGGAACTGCAGATGATGGCAGCTTTAGTTTGGGCAGCAGTGGCTTTGTGCTCAGCCACCTGCAACAACAGTTCAAGTACCAGGGTGCAGAGAGTTGCTTGTCTGGAGAGGCCAAGCACGAGCTGACACCATCAGAGAATCACAGAATCATTGTGGTTGGAAAAGACTCATCCAGTCCCACCATTTTCTAACTCTGGTGCTGAACCATGTTCCTCAGAACTGCATCTGTGTGTCTCTTAAACACCTCCAGGCTCAACCACCTCCCTGGGCAGCCTGTTCCAATGTTTGAGAAGCCTTTCAGTAAAGAAGCTGCTTCTAAGGTCCAACCCAAGCCTCCCCTGGTGCCACTTGAGGCTGTTTCCTTTCATCCTGTCTCCTGAAGGCCTGGCCCCAGGGCACAGAGGGATGCAAGGTGTAGTACAAAGGGCATGGCTGCTACCAAGCTCCTTCCCATCTGTCAACATCTCCAGGGCAATCTCACTGCTGCATGCTGTGGGTGCCCCACTCCACCCAGCACCCATTACAGCCTGGCCTGGATTAGCAATGGTGTGGCCAGCAGGAGCAGGGCAGTGATTGCCACCTTGTATTCAGCACTGGGGAGGCCACACCTTGAGGGCTGAGTTCAGTTTTGGGGCCCTCACTCCAAGAAGGACATTGAGGGGCTGAAGCAGACCCAGAGAAGGGCAACAAAGCTGGGGAAGGGTCCGGAGAACAGTGCTGGTGAGGAACAGCTAAAGGGAACTGGGCTTGTTCAGCCTGGAGAAAAGGAGGCTGGGGAGAGACCTGGCTCTCTACAACTCCCTAGAAGGAGGCAGGAGCCAGGTGGGGGTTGGTCTCTTCTCCCTAGCAGCAAGTGGTAAGACCATAGGAAATGGCCTCAAGTTGCACCAGAGGAGGTTTAGGTTGGATGTTAGAATAAACTTCTTGACTGAAAGGTTCTCAAAGACTGGCACAGGCTGCCCAGGAGGTGGCTGAATCCCCATGCCTGGAAGTGTTTCAAAAAGGCAGAGATGTGGTGCTGAGGGACAGGGTTCAGCACCAGCCTTGGCAGAGTTACAGAGTGGTTGGACTCAATGATCTTAAAGGTTTTTTCCAACTCAAACAATTCCACGAGGCTAAGCTACACCCACAGAACCAGAAATAGTTTAAAGAAATCTGCTTCTTTATTTAACCTCAGTGACCTGCAGGACCCCATTAAAGACTCAGGGTGAGTGCTGCAGACAATCCAGTGGGACAGTGCAGAGTGCCCTCCCTTTCCCTGGCTCTGCAAAGATCCCTGCTGTACCTGGTGGTGTTTCAGCTGTCCAGGTGNCAAGGACACAAACATAGACAAGGGAGAGAGTCTCTGTCTCTTTGGCTGGCGTGTGTCTCTGGCCTCTCAGCTGTGTAACCTAACTAATCACTCTGCTTCTAACTCCCCTTGCCCATCCTCCAAACTCACCTTGCATGTAAGGCAGACCCTGGGGTAAGGTAGAGAGGTGGAAAGAAGGTGGAAGGGTGGTTGGGAGCCCCTCATGGGGACTCTGATTTCTGGGAGGGGAATTGTGTTTCTGTATTACCTTTAACTTGTATATGTCTGTAACTATTCCTGTCTATTGTGTATAGCTCTGCTTGTATGTTGTGCTAAGCAGTAAGTAGAGCTTCAGTCCTTAACTTCCAGCCAGCTGAGTCTAGTCTGGGTGCTTTTTCATAGTGTGAGGGGGCAGGTAGCTCCCAAACCATCACACCTGTCTGTGTGCTTCACCTGCACCAGCCCTACCTGAAGATGCTCTTTTGAACCTGGCCTAATTCCCCTTCCACAGGGAGATTTGTGGTGTGCTGCTGTCACCAAGGCAAGAAGAAGGTTCACCTTCAGCAGGGACTCCTCGGGGGCAACAATATGGCTCAGGGGCCTTGTGCACTGTTCTGGGCTCTCTGCTGTTTCTCCACTCATTTAATTTCATTCCTGTGACCATGGGCTGAGCTCCCTCAGCTGTCTCCTCCTTGATTCCTGTGGCACCTGCTCCAACCTTCCAGCAGCTTTGGTTCTGCTGCCTGAGCAGCTCTGGAAATTTCCTTCTTTCTTCTTCCCCCCTGGGGCTTCTTGCTTTGAGGGAGCTGTGGAGGGGGCATGTTCATGCTCTTGGGGGCTCTGCCAGACCTCTCTCCAGACTGACCATTTCTGCCTCTGAAGGCCCTCCTGTGCAGTTTAGAAAGGAGCAGAGAGAGCCACCCACCAGGACTTGGCTGGGTTCGTGTCCTAGCTTCAGTTAGTGAGGGACCCCCAGCAGGCAGAGCCAGGACTTGGACCAGGGTGGCAAGCTCACCTCCAGAAGGCTGTGGTGGAGGGTTTGTAAACCTGCCAGAACAGCCCTGATGGGATGCAAGCTGCTCCTCCTTGGGTGACTCTCAGGTGCAGCCTCCTGAAGAGGACAGCTCTGGCTGCAGTGGTGAGCTGCAGATGGCAAGCACAAGGAGGCAGCTGAACTCCATACCTGTTGAGTAGATTCAGTATGCTTCAATAATCCAATATCAAATATGCAATAATGCTTCTGGCTAAGCAAACCAACTTGACCTAGCCTTGGAGTCAGCTTTGCTGCAACCAAGGAGGTTGGGGTAGAGATCTTCAGAGGTCCCTTCCCATCTCCTGCTCTCTGTGATATACCGAGAAACAGAGGCCATGGAAAGTCTGAGCTGAGTCTGAAGCCATTTTCTGAAGTGCTAAGCACAGACACAAGTGTTCTTTGCATCTCGAAGCTGTCACCTTCTCATTTTCCCCTTAGGCAAATGATCCACTTTGCTTTGCCTCTTTGGGCTTTCACAACAGCTTCAGGCCAAAAACTGAAAGAAGCCCAGCCTAATGAACCCCCGCCACGGTGGAGGCACAGCTGTGACACCTCCTTCAGAGCTGGAAAAAGTGAGACCTCCAGCCACTGCTGCTCTGGGAGGAAACCCCTTCTTGCTTCAGGAAAGTCTGTAAGCACACTGCCCACCAGCTTTCGAAAAGCAGTGAAGTTGTATTAGTGAAGCAGTCTGGAGGAGAAGGCCTTGGGGGTGTCAGCTGGTGACAAACTCACCATGAGCCAGCAATGGTCACTGGCAGCCCAGCAGGCAGCTGTGTGCTGACTGCATCCAAAGCAGGGAGAGCAGCAGCACAGGGAGGGGATTCTGCCCCTCTGCTCTGCTGAGAGCTCACCTGCAGCACTGCAGAACCTCCAGTTCTGGTGCCCCCAGCATGAGGGACTTGGAGCTGCTGGAGAGGGCCCAGAGGAGGTCACCAAGATGATCAGAGGGCTGGAGAACCTCCCCAGTGGGGACAGGCTGAGAGAGTTGGGGCTGTATAGCCTGGAGAAGAGAAGGCTCTGGGGAGACTTTAGAGCAGCCTTCAGTGCCTGAAGTGGGCTATAGGAAAGCTGGGAAGAGACTTTTCACGAGGGCTTGGAGTAACAGAATGAGTGGGAATGGATTGAAGCTTGAAGAGGGCAGATTGAGACTGGAGATTAGGAATAAGTTCTTTGCAGTGAGGGTGGTGAGACACTGGCACAGGTTGCCCAGGTAGGCTGTGGATGCCCCTGCCTGGAGGTGTTCAAGGCCAGCCTGGATGGAGGTTTCCTGCAGAACAAGCCCACAGGGCTTCTTCCTTGTGTCTTGAAAAGAGCCCAGAATCACTTTTAGGGAAGCCCTTCTCCAGTCAGGGCTGTGAGCAGGGGCAAAGCCTGGAGAAATCTGAAGAGACAGCACTATTGACATGATGGTGATCAGCTCCCTTGGCTTTCTCCTTCATGCAGAGAGTTCCACATCCTAGGGCAGACCAAGAGGATGCCATCATTTTTCACCCCAACAGCCTGTAGGTGGTGAAATGGCCACCAGAAGAGCTCTGCTCACGTCAGAACCTTGCTGTGAAAAACATGCACATCATTTCCAGACAGATTTGGAGGTTCATTTTGAGCCACCAGTCATCTTTATGTTCCTCTGCTGGAGCACAGAACCTGCCCTTATTTCACAGCTTCTCCTCATGGGCAGAAAATACCAAAGGTAGAATGTAAGAGTACAAAAATGGTTGTGCTGATGGTTCCCAGCCCAGAGCTCTGCTACGGCCAGCACAAAATCCCTAGGGGAAGGCACTGAGAGTTAAAGCATCAGAGCTGCACCAGGGGAGGGTTAGGCTGAATGTGAGAGTAAACTTCTTGACTGAAAGGTTCTCCAAGACTGGCACAGGCTGCCCAGGGAGGTGGTTGAAGCCCCATGCCTGGAGGTGTTTCAAGGAGGCAGAGATGTGGTGCTGAGGGGCATGGTTGAGAACAAGACTTGGTAGAGATGCAGAATGGTTGAACTTCAAGGCCTTTTCTTATCATTCTACTCTATACAGAAGCTTCTTGCAAACAGAAGCCCAGGACACCCTGACTGACCTGGTGTTCAGAGCAGCAGACTGCAAGGCCAGTGAGGAATTGATCCTCCATGCCTGTTGGGACCCATTTACAGTTCTAGGTTCAACAACATCCCCCAACAACAATTCTGCAATCTTTGTGACGTGTGAAAAGAATTTTCTTTTGCCTGCAGTGAAATTGCTGCCTCAGCTCACCACTGTTTCCTTCAGATTAGGTAAAACAGATCAAACCCCTCAAGTTCTGTGTATTTGAAAGGAAGATCTCCAGGTCTCAAGTCCAGGGCTTTGCACCACTCTAAAGTCTTCTCCATTTTCCCCCATCTTTTGTCAAATCATGGAACCATTCCAGAGCCCTGTGCTGTAAACAGAGAGAACATCATCTCTGCATGCTCTGAGATCCCATTTACACAGCATAGAATCACAGAATGGTTTGGGCTGGAAGGGACCTCCAAAGGTCATCCAGTCCATCCCTCTGCAGGGACATCCTCCACTAGAGCAGCTTGCTCACAGCCTTGACCACCCTCACCTTCAATATCTCCGGGCATGGGGCCTCAACTCCCTCCCTAGGCAACCTGTTGCAGTGTTGCAGCACCCTCATGGTGCAGAACTTGTTCCTAACATCCAATCTAAATCTGCTCTTCTCTCATTTCAAACCATTGTACCTTGTCCTGTCCCTGCAGGCCACACTACTCTTACTGCACCCCACAGTGCTGTTGTCCTTCTTGGCCATGAGGGCACATCGTTGGCTCATGGGGAATTTGTAGCCCACCAGCAGCCTCAGGTCCTTCTCCACAAACCTGCTTCCCAGCAGGTCCTGGTCCACGAGGTTGTTCCTCCTCAGGTGCAGGACCCTACACCTGCCCTTACTGAACTCCATGAGGTTCCTCTCTGCCCAGCTCCCAGCCTGTCCAGGTCTGGCTGAATTCCAGCACAGTTCTCCTCTGAGCTCTGTCCTTCAGCCAGCTCCCAACCCACCTCACCACCTAATCCTCCAATCCCTGCTTCCAAGGCTTGGCTGTGAGGATGCTGATGTCCACATTGTGCATGTCAGGCAGCCTGCCAGGACACAGGCACCAGCCCCTCCTGCTCCAGGGTTCTGCTGCTTGTCCCCTCCACAGTGGCAGGGAGTTGGCTCAGCAAGCAGCTCCTGTCCTAAGCACCTCCAGGCAGCTCCACTGCCTGTGCTCCTGAGTTGTGCTTAAGGCCCTTTTAGCTCCTTGAGCTTCCCAAGTCAGTGGCAGAAGTCTCACAGTGAATCCCAGCCTGACCTCTGGGAACCCTGCTGCTTGTCCAGGTGCCTGGCAGGTGCCAACCTGCTCAGCAGCTTTTGCTGCCTCTGCATCCCCTGCCAGACCTTCCCTGCTGGCTGCCCGGGTGTGGCTGCTTTCTGCTGGCAGCCTC
The DNA here is from genome assembly GCA_013399775.1 of Semnornis frantzii. NCBI lineage: Eukaryota > Metazoa > Chordata > Aves > Piciformes > Ramphastidae > Semnornis > Semnornis frantzii. Next base: position 9,581 of record VWYK01098861.1, read on the forward strand.
CTGGCACAGAGTTCTTCCTTATCTCTTCCTGGGGAGTAACTTCTTGTTGCTTGCTGTATTTGCTTGAGCTCTGGGCACAGTCAGGATGTCTGACAGGAGGCCCTTCTCCAGCTCAGGAGCACCCAGACCAGCCAGTCTCAAGTTGCACAGGTGAGAGCCCAGTCCTCCAGCCACAGTGTGGTTTCTTAGGCCAGTTAAAGCCTGTAAATAAACTATAGAGCACCTCAAAAACCCAGCATAAAGCAGAAGACTGTGAGTAGCTTGACTGTGAGTAGACTTGAAGCTGCAAGGACCGAAACATCTAAGCAGAGTCACTCAGACCAAAATATCACATCACAGGGGTTCGGAAGTGCAGCGGAAAATTCCCTCAGCAGAACTCACTCCATGATACCGCAGGAGAAGGTTTTCTATTCCTGTTTGCCTTGGCAAGGTTTGTTTGCACCTGTAAGACACAGCAAGAGACACACCAAAAGCGACAGCTTAGAGCTGTGTGCATGGTGACTGCTGAGGGCGAGTCTGGAGCCCGCTGAAGCCACCTAGTGCCGAACACGGACAAGGAGCGTCTGGAGAGCTGGGCTCCTGCATCCCCACCCTGGGCTCCTGCATCCCCACCCTGGGAATCTGCACCC